>APFE031584244.1:188994-257831 GCA_000404065.3 Pinus taeda
GATAGCCTTGGGCATGAGATTGTGAGAAGCTCCAGAATCGAACATGGCATTATGTAACACAAAATCATGCAATCTTAAACTGATATAAAAAGGTGGCACATCACTATCAGGAGAATCACCATTTGATGTTGGCCCAAAAATCATTTCGGGTTGGTCATCTTCGACATTCATCATGTCAGACATTGGGTCAAAATTCAAAATTTTGGACACTTGACTTCTATAACTGTTGTTCCTCATTATTTCAGTCAAGGGAATGGATACCTTCAATTTAGAAATTTCATTCTCTAAATTAAAAGTAGTAATCTTTCTACCTCTTTGACTGGGATTTCTTTCCTTTCCTTTTCTTTCAATGCAATTGGCTGATTTGATTTTTCTGTTGATGATGATTTGCTGCTATCCGGATCAACCACCTCCTTTCCTTTCCTTTGTGCAACTGATGAATCATTCTTTGATGCCTCAACGTCCTTCCTCTTCTGAATTGGTTTAACCAGCACGTCTCTGTTTCTAAGTGAATACCAATGCTTCTGGGCGGACAGAGCATTCATATAGCCTCTTTGGTACTCATCTGATTCTTCCTCCAAAACGGTGTCATTGGCTAGAATGAAATTTGCATCTTTGTGTACAGACGAACTTTCTGCATACTCCTCATCCTCGGTAATATAAATAGGCAAATCATCAGGAGTAAAGAAGTTGTTTTCTTCACCTATTATATTCCCATCCTCATCCGACTCCAGTCCATGCACAAAATTTTGCTGCAAAGGTGGCTGTACTGGCTTCTGTGCTGTCTGCTCTTGGGCTCGCTGATCTCTCTGCCTTATTCTATATTGTGGCTATTGCTGGCCATGAAAGTTAGGATTTCTAACTTGTGGCTTAGGTTTGTCAAGTTTCACCCTTTCAAGCATCTGCTCTACCTTCTGGAGTAATTGATCTACCGAGGAAGATTCTTCTTTTACGGTGACCTTCTTTTATGCCTTTGCTCTGGCCCTCTTGGTCAACAGATTTTCTTCAACACTGACCACAATCTTCTGCATGTCTTCCATTGTGGGCGGTTTTCTCTCTCTTAATTGATAAGCCATGTCAGCATCAAAACCATCTGGAAACTTCACCATGGCTAGCCCCATAGGTGGCCTTAGATGATCGAGAATTTCATTATAAACAGAATTGAATCTGATGCAGTAGTCTTGGACCGACTCACCAGCGTTTCGTTTGATTTGCTCATATTCAGCCAGAATTTGGAGAGGATTCTTTTTCACTTCCCAGAGGCCTAAAAATTGTCTTTGAAGGTCGTCCAAGGTAGCGATACGTGCAGCTGGCAAACCTCTGAACCATTTCCTCACTTCACCTGCAAATGTCTGTACAAAGAGTCTCATTGCCACATTCTCCACATCGATTTCGTGAAGTTCACAGAAATATGCCATTCTATCCACATGTTGTTGAGTGGTAATGCTCTTAGGAGTGCCATCAAAAAATGGGATTTTTCTTTGATAATCTACAGGCATATCATCTAAAACTTGAGGCAGAACAAGAGGTGCAAAACAAGCAGCCATCACTCCTGGTGGGTTTGGCCTTGGAGGTGTTGGAGGAGTGTGCGCAGTTTGTAGGGGGCTAGCAATTGGAGTTTGAAGCTGTGTCGCAATGTAATTATCAATTGACCGGTTAGCCCTTTTAGTCTCCAAGACTACAAGAAACTGTGGATTGGGGACAGTAGATTCAATCACCCTTTCAGATTTGGTCTCGAACAATGATATTTCAAACGGCTCATCAAAATCTAGCTCTTCAAGATATTCAAAAATGTTAGGACATGAATGGGATTTTAACACGGGAGATATAGAGCTCTCTTGACGACAAAGTCTTGGAATAAAATTGGGATTTTCATAGATGTTCGGAGGATCTAGATCTGGATTAGCTCTGGTATATCTTCTAGAAGCCAGCGTGCTATTAAGAAAAATCAAAGGGCACAACCAACTCACTCAACCTATCAAATCCTAAACTTATCATCTGAAAGCTTAGAATTATCAAGAAGTAAGGGGAGTAATTTCGTCCCCAGTGGAGCCGCCACTATGTTAGCACCTAAATCTGCCTTAGGATGAAGGAAGGCAAAATTCAGGGTAACCACAAACCACGCTCAGTCTGGTAGCTAGCCCTACCAAAACAGGAGAGGTCTCTCTCCGTGTCACGCTTAGTGAATAAATACACAATATGGCCTGAGATGACCTACAGTGAATATTGATTTTAGGCTAGGTAAATAAATATGGAAACAAGAAGCAATTTTTTATAAATGACTGAGTTTCTGGGATATATGGGACCAACGAACAGTATGAGCAGAGAATTTAACACAAAGGCACCGATTACTTCGTGAGGCAAGACAGGCGGAAAGTCTAGCAATTAAATTTGAAATAATGCAGAATGGAAAGATTGTATAGGAGGGTGAAAAGGGCATAAACACATGAATCCTTTTCAATAGAAGAAGAACACATAACGTGAAACTTTCCCACACGCAGAGCAATAAACATGAATTATACCTTATCTTACTTAGAAAATTTCACTGGAAATGAATATGAATGAGCTATGAAACATAACAAAATACATATGAAACATAAAGAGAACACATTTGCTACACTCACACCACATGAATCTCATGAACCAAAGCCACTGCCTTTCATTAATTCTCTATCAAATTATACAATGAAGAACTGAGTTTCTCTCCCACAGTCTCCCAAAAATTACAACCAACCCTTTGCAAATAGTTTTGCATCCAATAAATAGACTATGCCATTGGGAAATAGAACAACCCACAGCTGGGGAGTTTTTCAAATCATTACAAACTGGAAATGGAAAGCCAACCATTAGTGACAGGTGCAGTGTTACAAAAGTGACAAATTGCTTGGGTGACTGCTCGCCTTCCTTTTCCACTGGGATAGAAGCCAACCTTTAGTGAAAATACTCTTTAAACTTTTCCTTAGGTGCTGAAAAAAGTGTAGTGTAAATGAGCGGGCCCACTTGGAGAGCGGAAGTGATTTTGGCCTTTGGGTCTATATGCGCCGCGCCCAAATCTATATGCGTTGTGCCACTTTGGAGGCGATTTTGAAGTACTTTCTGAAGTCCAAATTGTGCCCAAGTGTGCTTGTTAGAAAGCCCTACCTGTCTACTTTCCAACCCAAGTGGAATTTCTGAATTTGGTGCTCATTTACCCCTCCAAAACTTCAATCTCCCAAGACTTCTTCCTGTGTGTCAAAATAGGGGCAGAGAGGTCATTTTTTGAGTGTTTTTGACCTCCTGGGGACTCAAAACTTGCCCAAATTTCTTGACAATGTACCAGAAGTCATTATTTTTCATGTTGAATCCAAAAATTCAAACCATTTGTGATTTGGATCTCCCAATCCTAACGCGCTGTGCCAGAGCGCGGCGCATAGAGCCTATGCATAACACTTTTTGCAGGAGACGTTTGGAGGCCTTCCCAGTGTCCAAATTGGGTGCGGGATAGCTTGTTGGAAAGTTATTTGAGTCTAATTTTTAACCCAACTATAATTTTGTAATTTTGTGTTCATTTTCCCTATCAAAAAACAAATCTCCCAAGACTGGTAAAAATGTGCCCAATGAGGCTGCCTCAAGGCAGAGTGCTGTTGCAGTCAACTTTTGAAGGTGTTCTTCAACTCAAAATTGAGCTCATGATATCTCATTGGAAATATATCTGTGTCTAGTTATCATTTTACTCATCAAGCAAGTCATTTGGCTAACAAAGCTAGGAGAAAACTTGATTTGCCCAAGGTCACTTTAGAGGTGCATCAATTCTCCCGAGGCAATTGTATTTTTGACATTTCTCTAAAACCATGCCACCTGTGTAAAAAGTGAAGGATTTTTTCTTCCTTGACCTAATGTGGACAAAAAACTCTCTCGGTTTTCCAGAATTCATCTTTTTTTTCTCAGAAACATCATTTGAGTGAATTATTGGGCCTTCCTCTGGCCTGCAAGTATTAGTTGAGAACAACAATTTGTGAACGCTAGACCTAATGACTGAAATGAGTCTTGTCCATTAAAAGATCAAACATTGACTGTCATGGATTTTAATAACTTTGATGAAAATACCTAAGCCAGCAGGTACAAGACATGAGGGGAATGAACTGAAAGACCTTCGCAGATTATGGCATGCCTAGCGGAATGCAACTGATGAATGGAGCGAGACCTAAAAATGAATCAGAAGAGTTTGATCTCTGACGGAGGACTGACAAGACTGACTCTAACATTGGCTCCAATGGGGGATGGTAGCTCCTTGGAGGTGCCAAGAACAACAGATCTCTGGAAGAGCTAGACAATGCCTTTTGTCCATTGGGCTATGGAGTCATTATTTCGACAAACAACACAAGACTTTGACACATTTATTAATTGGAACTTGACTTAAACCGACTCAATTATGAAGCCAACATGACTGAAAAACTGACTCAATGCAAAAGGAAATGACTCATGACTGACTTAACTAAAACAAGAACTTACAAAACTTGTTTCAATGGCAGCAGTCCATCAAGATTCGAGGGTTTCAAATCATGATGACAGCCACTTGAGTACTAATGCAATATGTACAATCATGTGTAATGTGTCTTCCAATGTAACCGATCAAGTAGATGTCTACTTGATTGATTCTCCTGATCAGATCTTCTGGTCAACAACAGATACTGGTAACTGAGCATCCAAAAACACAGTTTACCATGATCTCCTTCATCACTGAATACTGCAATAATCACCTTCACTGCTGTCTGCAACAAATTTTCCATTGGATCATGAAAAACATGAAGATTTTCCTCCTGCTGAAGAAACAAGGTGTCCTTTTCTTGTGATGTTGATCTTTTTTCATAAATAAGAGTATGTTCCTGGTCTTCAAAAAATTCTGAACAAATAGATGAGCAGATTTCCTCTTCAAAGAACATTTCAAAACATGAGACATATGAGGAAGAGTCTGAAAGGGAATCCCGAATGGTCTAGTCTGTTGAAGTCTGAATATATTGTAGGTCATCTTCATATGATATGACAGCCAGATTGTCTTTGCATTCATCAATCATGAGAAGAGAAACCTCAAATGATTCTTGAAACCCAACACAATCATTTATATCATCTACCATAAATTCACCCAGAGCTTTTTCACTTACTTGAACAAAATTCTCATCTTGCTGTTCATGAGCTGACTGGACTACCTCTTTATGAAGGCTTTGTTCTGATTACATGAGAACATTTGGATTCAAAACTCTGTTTTCTTCATTCCAGGTGATTTTAACAGCAGAATTCTCTTTCATGGGACTTAGTACAAGGTTTTCTTGGTCACCATAATCTGAATCTGGATCTGAAAGGGCTGACTTAACGTTACCACATTCTGAAAGTAGAACTGGACTTCCTTGCATGTTGTCTTCTTCTATGGACAGATCCGAAATGACACTTTTTCTTTCATCACTTTCAGCCATATGGAAATCTTCAACCTACTGATCTATAAAGCTATTCACCAGACTGTCATCCTTTTCAAAATCGGAAGAAGTTTCACCAACACTTTCTTGACCATGTGTGCACTGCAAATCTGCTTTAGCTTGAGTTGGAACATGACCATTCAAGAGTTGATCTATCTCATATTCAAACAGAGGAGATAATATTTTTTGTTTTCTTCTGCTCAAACATTGATTGTCTTCAATATTTTCAAGTGAAGGAGTATATAAATTTTCCTCATACTGCTGATCCATTTCATGTAATTCATGACTATCAAGAGGCAAAACTCCTTCATCTTCCAACATACTAAAATCTTTATCATGCTGCAAATTTTCCTGATCATCTTCATGCTACTGAAATGGGTTTTCACACAGGGCTTCCATGATCTCTTCATCCATGAAATTATCATCTTCATAATATTTTTCAAGGCTTTCAATAAAACCATCAACGTATTTGCAACAGTCATGAACTAAATTTAATGCTGGATAAGAGTCTTCATACTTCTCCAAGAACATGGCATGAAAATCCTTTAAACAGTAAATACAAGCAGGCGGCAAAATTTCATACCAAGATTGGGCTTCACCTTCTAGAGTGGCCAGGAATATCTTCATTAAGAAATCTTCAGGAAAATCAACCTTCAACTTGCAAATATGCATGTGAAATCGAACTAGATGTAAAGTAGCGTCCTTCTTACCAACATATTTAAACGTAGGCAGATTCCTTGACCAATCTACCTTCGAAATTTTATTTGGGAAGCCTGGAATGTGATCTCAGCTCATGGGAGCATATCTTCTTGCAACCCGTTCCATCTTGAAAATCTCAAAGCTACTGATCTTTCTGCAGTGGAGTCACCATGAAGCACCGATTGCTGGATTCTTCAGTGAATGGAGTTGCCAGGTGAATGAGTTCAGCCTTCTTATGTCTAATCGTTGTCCACCATCAAAAATCAGTTTTGAATTTTAGATATGTACTGGGGCAAGACAATCTACAAGCAAACCATTTTTGTCCCCAGTGGAGTCACCACTATGTTAGCACCTAAATCTGCCTTAGGCTGAAAGAAGGCAAAATTCAGGGTAACCACAAACCACGCTCAGTCTGGTAGCTAGCCCTACCAGAACAGGAGAGGGATCTCTCCGAGTCACGCTGAGTGAATAAATAAATGAAATGGTCTGAGATGAATTACAGTGAAATATTGATTTTAAGCTAGGTAAATAAATATGGATACAAGAAGCAATTTTTTTATAAATGACTGAGTTTCTGGGATATATGGGACCAACGAACAATATGAGCAGAGAATTTAACACAAAGGCACAGAATACTTCGTGAGGCAAGACAGACGGAAAGTCTAGCAATTAAATTTGAAATAATGCAGAATGGAAAGATTGTTTAGGAGGGTGAAAAGCGCATAAACACGTGAATCCTTTCAACAGAAGAAGAACACATAACGTGAAACTTTCCCACAGGCAGAGCAATAAACATGAATTCTACCTTATCTTACTTAGAAAATTTCATTGGAAATGAATATGAATGAATTGTGAAACATAATGAAATACATATGAAACATAAAGAGAACACATTTGCTACACTCACACCACATGGATCTCATGAACCAGAGCCGCTGCCTTTCATTAATTTCTCTGTCAAAATATACAATGAAGAACTAAGTTTCTCTCCCACAGTCTCCCAGAAATTACAACCAACCCTTTGCAAATAGTTTTGCATACAATAAATAGACTATGCCATTGGGAAATAGAACGAACCATAGCTGGGGAGTTTTTCAGATCATTACAAACTGGAAATGGAAAGCCAACCATTAATGACAGGTGCAACGTTACAAAAATGACAAATTGCTTGGGTGACTGCTCGCCTTCCTTTGCCACTTGAATAGAAGCCAACCTTTAGTGAAAATACTCTTTGAAATTTGCCTTAGGTGCCAAAAAAAGTGTAGTGTAAATGAGCGGGCCCACTTGGAGAAAGTCGCGAATCGAAATTTCGTGGAGCGGAAGTGATTTTGGCCTTTGGGTCTATATGCGCCGCGCCCAAATCTATATGCATTGTGCCACTTTGGAGGCAATTTTGAGGTACCTGCTGAAGTCCAAATTGTGCCCAAGTGTGCTTGTTAGAAATCCCTGCCTGTCTAGTTTCCAACCCAAGTGGAATTTCTGAATTTGGTGCTAATTTTCCCCTCCAAAACTTCAATCTCCCAAGACTGCTTCCTGTGTGTCAAAATAGGGGCAAAGAGGTCATTTTTTGAGTGTTTTTGATCTCCCGGGGACTCAAAACTTGCCCAAATTTCTTGGCCATGCACAAAAAGTCATGATTTTTCATGTTGAATCCAAAAATACAAACCATTTGTGATTTGGAGCTCCCAATCCTAAGCGTCGTGCTCTGCCTGTGCGTAGCGCTTTTTGCAGGAGACGTTTGGAGGCCTTCCCGGTGTCCAAATTGGATGCATGATAGCTCGTTCGAAAGGTATTTGAGTATAATTTCCAATCCAACTATAATTTTTTAATTTGGATTTCATTTACCTTGTAAAAAATCAAATCCCCCAAGACTGGTCAAAATGTGCCCAATGAGGCTGCCTCAAGGCAAAGTGCTATTGCAGTCAACTTTTGAAGGTGTTCCTCAACTCTAAATTGAGCTCATGATAGCTCATTTGAAATATATTTGTGTCTAGTTATCATGTTACTCATCATGTAAGTCATTTGGCTAACCAAGCTAGGAGAAAATGTGATTTTCCCAAGGTCGCTTTAGAGGTGCATCAATTCTCCCAAGACAATTGTATTTTTTAAAATTCTCTAAAACAGTACCACCTGTCTAAAAAATGAAGGAGGTTTTTCTTCCTTGGCCTATTCTAGACAAAAACCTCTCTTGATTTTCCAAAATTCATATTTTCTTGCTCAGAAACATCATTTGAGTGAATTATTGAGCCTTCCTCTAGCCTGCAAGTATTATTTGAGAACAACAATTTGCAAACCCTAGACCTAATGACTGAAATGAGTCTTGTCCATTAAAAGATCAAACATTTAATATCATGGATTTTAATAACTTTGATGAAAATACCTAAGCCAGCAGGTACAAGACATGAGGGGAATGAACTGACAAGACCCTTCCGTCAGATTATGGCATGCCTCTAACGGAATGCAGCTGAGTGAATGGAGCGAGACACCAAAAAATGAAATGCATAAAGAGTTTTGATCTCTGACGGAGGATTGACTAGAAAGACTCTAACACGGACTATGCGCCATTCACCTGACCCTGCACACCTAGTGATCAGCTCTTGTAGTCCTTTAATTGCCCTATTATCGCGCAACAACTTCATGCATGTCTCTAAAAAGCTAGTAAGCATAGAAGGATCCATTCTTGGCTCTGGTTGATCCTTACTACCTGAAGTAGAGGCCTTCGTGAAGCTCTTCTTAGCTTCCATGAACATCTCCTTTGCACGTTCCAAGTCAAACTCACTTTCCTTTATGGGAGCCTTGCGAACCAATGTGTCTTCCTCAGGTTGATTCCCCTTATCTTCCCCTGTGGCTACACCACTTCTGAGCATCATGTTTAAATTTGGGTTTTCATCGCGTAGTTCAGACCTCATCATTTGGATATTCTGAGTCGAAGAGGGCTGTAGTACCCCTTTCTCGCACATCTGTGCGATCAACATAGGAAAATCCACTGGTTCATGATCAAACTGATCACAATACGAACAAGATATTCTCATTGGGTTGGTACAATCGCGAGCGTAGTGACTTGGTCCTCCACAATTGTAACAGATTAACTATCTGTGGCCCCTTCCTGGACCCATTCCTCCTCATCCTCGACCTCGGCCCTGAAATCTAGCGCGTGCCACCCCCACGGCTAGGTCGAGGCATCGTGTTTCTGTTTGGATTCTATAGGCTGGGGTCCGCTCCATCATCAACTCGTAGCTGCAACAAGTACGCTCTTTGTGGCCCATCGACCTACAGAAATTGCAAAACATCTGCTGCGAAGTCTATGTATACTTCTGCAACAGATGACAATTGGCCGTTGTGTGCTTTCCCCTTATCTAACAGATTGCGCACCATAGCACGAGTGCCGCACTTGGCCCTTGCCTGTGCCTCTGGTCGCAACAACATTGGCCCCCCTCCTGCCAAGTAGTTCGCGAATACTGGGCAACGATCCTTATCGTGGCGCTGGCCTTTGCATTTTATGTACCACACTTCCTCACGAGCCTTTGGCCGCGGTGCCCTATCCTGCTTCAGTCTCTGCATTTACAGGTAGGGATTCTGTAGATGTGCATGGATTTGTTGAACTCCCAGCCCTGGATCCTGTATCGGTGTTTCATGCAACCTCATCTCCATTTCCAACACTTCGGCCTGGGTTAAAAGCTTCTACTGTGACAACGTCGTCCTCAGGTGTGGTGTTAAAGACTCCACAAACCACATGCGGTGCTGCGCATCCATTAGTGTCGTATTAGCCTCGCGGATTGTACTCTTCAGCCACTGATCCAGATCCCATGGGGTATTTCCTGGAAGCATCGCGATCTCTTTAAATCTGATGATTGACTGCGTCTCTGATTTCGGAAGGCTAAATTCTTTGTTCAGCGCATTCTGGATATCTGCTATTCCTGCATTTGGGTGATCATTTGAGTGCTTGATATACCATGTCAATGCGTGATCCTACAGCGTGCTCACCAATGTGGCCTTCTTATTTTTGTCATATGTGACCCCTTGTGCTTCTCACACTGCTCTTACTACAAACCAAAATTGATCCAGATCCTCATTTCCTAACCCTCTGAATACGAGTAGCTTGATCGCGCTTGCGATGCTGAAGTGCGGGGGTGGTGGAGGTGGAATAGGTGGAGATGGAGGTGAAGGAGGTGAAGTGGGTGGTGGTGTAAGTGGAGGTGGTAACTGCGGAATACGCTGCCTTATCAAACTGACCGTACTTCTTGGAGAGACCCAAGCGAGCTCTTCCTCGCTCTCTCGCAAAGGTGAAATCAAGGGATTGTTTCCTAATCCCCCGCTACCTTTGTAGATTCTTCTGCTCCACGTTGTTCCAAACATTAATGTATTCGTATCACCTGTTTTTCACATAACAACATCTTAATCGAGGTATTCAGGGATTTAGTGTGCCTACCTCGCGGTCCCTTGAGAAAACGTCGCTCTACTTTGCTGTAGCTCATGATCGTGTCTATCGTAAACTCAGTGAAAAGTCCCCCTATTATCCAGTCGAGCCAATGGTCCACAGCTCATGCGATCTTATCTTCTGATGTCTCTAGTCTGCGCACTACTTCTGGAGTCCACACTATCGGTTGATCGAGCTTGTACCTTTGTTGGCTATCGGCTAACCTCATGATCTGCTCATACAATTTAGAAGAGAAGTATGTGAAGATCTCGTGGATTTCCATATATACATAGCGATCCAGCCACCTCTGCTCGGGTATCTGCGGAGTTCTATTTTCCTATGTCACGAACTTGTGAAACTTCTTGTCCAACTACTCGACGTGAAGAAGATCTCATGGATTTCTGTATATACGTAGCGATCTAGCCACCTCTTCTCGAATATCTACGGAGCTCTGTTTTCCTATGTCACAAACTCATGAAGCTTCTTGTCCAACCACGCTTTAATTTCCTCCTTTGTAGGGTTCCAATGGCACGACCTCAGGCATCCTTTAGGCAGATCCCGGTATTGGCAATGAAACCATTTGTTGGTTACTTGGGGCATGACCCAGGTTTAGCAGTGAGTTTAGCCAAGCAAATCTTGGTACTACCAGCCCTTTCGGCAACAGTTCGCGGTGCGCGGACTGAGGTCTCACCCGAGGTAGTATGGGAGGGTGCTGGAACCAGGTTTTTGCACCCTAGGGATGTCTTGATGAAGTCTAGGAAGTTCGCGAACTGATCTATGCACTTGTGCTGTGCCGCCCAGCCGTCTGTCCCTCGCGCCTTATGCAACTGTTCCGTGTAGCTTTGTAAAGGGTGCGAAGAGATGCTGTCTAGATATTTTATCCTTACTGTGCCTTTATTATAGATCTTAACTTAATTACGTGGGCCCAATATTCTTATTAATCATTCAACATTTATAACCAGTGCGCACAATCATAAACTGTAAAGAGATGCATACATATCACAGAAACAATACCACATAGTATTCTAGAATCAACTTATCTTTTATTAATCTTCTATTCCAGTACAATTCCAACTCCGCCCTAGGCACTCAGCTGCAGGGGTCTGCACACACAGCTGCGAACTCTAGCAGGCCTCTATGCACTCAGCTATAGAGCCTCTTACGACCACTACGACCCAAGACTCAAACTTATAGACCCAAAGTACTTCTCCAAACCAAGACTAAGACTAACTTTTACACTTAGAGCCTCTCTCTATTTATACAATCCCATGGTCCACGGACCATGGGTAGGTTGACTCATTCTATATTAATTTACATTATTTTAGGGTGGACAACCCTAGACTCTCATGCTCTGCGCCCACATTTTGCAGGGTTTTTACATTACATTGAACAAAACTCAGGCTTTAAGCCCCAAAACTTGCTACAGGGGGATCCGCTACCCAACAATTCACTTAGTGCTAGATCAAAATAGAACTTCTCATTATCATTCCAGAAATGTGAAATACATCATCAAAATAATAGTTAAGAGTGTTTTAGCTCAATGGCCTCTTGGCTATAATAAAACTTTGAATCCTAATGAGTTCCTTAGCTTGTTTATTTATTCAAAAATGGGGCTACAAACAACTCCCTAAAAATAGGGATATTTTACTCCCTAACTCGAGAATAGGTGAATCTAGGTCTTCTTTGACTTGCACTGGCTCAGCTACTAATGAACTCATCCTACTTGGCTTCCAATGACACCGAGTTGATGAGAGATAGAGTGGGGATATTCAACCGATTGGAGGAGTTAAGGAGGTGGGAAACCTCCTAGAATATCTCTTGCTTGTCTACTCTCAGTTCCTGAACTCAAATGAACTCAAAATTGCTCCAATTCCTGCATTTAACACACATTATGCCACATGACATAGCAACACATATTTACTCCTCTCACTAAGCATAATATAACAAAATTTGTAGATAAATGTGAGAAAAAGATAATTTAATAAGTTGGAGGATGGCATTGTGACCCATATAATATACCTATTGATGAGCCTCATCAACTTCTTTCCCTTGGCCTTCATTCCATTGTTGACTATATCAAATTCCTCTTCCTCTTCTTTGGATGAGGTCCTATCTCTGGTATTTAGCCTTACTTCCTCCTGTACCAAATCAGGCCATAAGCGATCCCAATTCGAAAGTTTCTCCCTCTTGTTCACCAAATCTTGATAGATATGCTAGATCTTGGGAAGGCCTAGAAGGGCTAGGCTTACCAAGTCATCTTCAGGGCCAGTAAAACCGAACTCGCCCAGTTCATCACGACATTGTGCGAACCTACTCAGAAACTATGGTATAGTGTCATTCTTCTGCATCTTGATACTTTGAAGCTTATCCTTGAGCACCAACTTCATGTGTCACTACTATTCTTGAACAATTTTGTTAGTGCTTTCCATATCGTGAACAAAGTTTCCTTTTTGTGGAGGTTCGAGACAATATGATCTCATACTCCCTCCAATATTATTCTCCTCACCTTAGCTATATCTTTCTTTCATTGTGCAAGGTCCTAGACATTATTTGTTGGTGGTATTGGAATATCTATCTTGACATATTCAAGCAATCCATCGTCATCCAATACTGCCTCCATGCGGTCCTTCAATGCAAAAAAATTTGAGGTGCCTTCAAAGGAATACTCTAGCCTTAGTCCATTAAAGGCCATCTTCTCAGTGCTAAAGAAATCCTGCTACACTGATCTTCAAATTTGAACCTCTGAGAAACAACTTCAAATTTCCTGCTCTAATGTGAATGCAGGTTTGATACTATGTAGAAATTAGGTTGTATATATTGCAACTGCTCATGAAGTTTTAATAAAAAATCACAAGACGTAAACCTACTCTATTGCTCTCCGGACATTAATTCACAATTAGAACAAAAATCTCAGACATGCAATAAGAAATCACACACATGCAAATAATTTTTTTCCTAGGGAAAGCAAATTGCTAAAAACCCCAATGCCTTCTTTCATTAATCTAATGAATAGAGATGTATTACAATTGATTTGCTCAAATTTGCACACCCTGCAAGTGCATAACTTATCTCTCTGCTCACTGAAGGCATTTGACCCAGACTTAGTCAATTTCTTCCTCTGCTTGAACCCCTATTTTCTTGTGTAATTCCTAAGGAAACAAGCCCCTATTAACTAGGAATTTTCTCCAAAATTCTTGTGCATTTCCTCAGGGTTGATCACCTAACCTCATGCAACACCTGTACACTCAACTAGTTTACAAATGTTGCTTAACTACATTGGAAACTCCATCACAAATGGGAAACTCTTATTATTTGCATGCATGAGCTAATTATTAGATGGTTGATCAATTAACTAGATGATCTCTGAGTTAGATTGATGTCCCAGTACGTAATTGACCACCAACTAGTTCTATTAATAGTTAGAACTAATTTAACTGATTACAACTAAAATTGACTCAACCTAGGCTCCTAAAATTTAGGAATCACTACGTACAACTAAAATTCATGCCCTTAACTCAAATTAACTTAGCTAGACTCCTATTTTTTAGGAATCAACACAAGAAAAATAAACTTCAACTCATTAAATCAAATTGAGTGTTCTTAACTTAGTGACAAGAGCTATGTCACCTCAGTTAACTCCTCCAAGTTGTCTGCTGATGTGGACTTTCAAATTTCCTCAATTGGATTAAGGAAAAATCAAAATTGAGACTTTCTTGCTACATTTTCAACACTAAAAGAAAGATCGGAGTGTAGTTGGCCTATGGTTGGATGGACAGTTGATGTCCCTAGTAATTTTAGCTATGGATTAGCTTTTCTCAGTGCCTTATAGTAGACATGTTGATAGATCCATTGATTATATTATGGCTATGTATAATATTTGGAATTCCTACTATTTGTATAAGGGTTTTATCTCTATAAAATGGGTGTTTTGATAAATGCCCTACTTCAAAGAGAACCTTGGCAAAGTCCTTTGAAATTCTAATATTTTATAAGTATTGCAAAGATAATATTTTTGTATCTGGGTCAGATAGGTTATTGGCAGGATTTTGTATTTAGGGTCGGATAATTTATTGACGATATTTTGTATCTAGGGCTGAATGTGATTTTAGTGTTTGACAATTGGGCACACCTGGATATACAAAATGGTTGAATACTTAAAGGTCATTAAGTGTATATGAGATCTAAGCAATCCAAGAGGTTGCACATAATGAAAAACATTTGTGGGGACGGTTGTGTGTCGAACCATATTTACTACCTCATGGATGTATCGAGAGTGGGGCTCGACCTAGTGGAATATTTACGCAATCTTGAATTGGAATGGAGTTGGATTTCGTAGAATGTATACTATATCCGGTGTGGGGCCCATTTGGAGGGTTATATATGTGAGGTCAGATTACCTCGCGAATGATGTTTGTATTTGGAGGTCTGGGGGTCTAGGGAGAATGCCAAAGTGAAAAATCCCATGCACCTGGATCTCCCCTCAGAACTAGATATAACATTGGAAGATTGTAAAAAATGAAGGGGTCAAACCTTGTGGCACCCATGAACTAGGATGAGGTGGTGTTGATGGGGCAAAATATATTTCTTGCAGTCTAAGGGGATCTATCTGATATGATGTCCCACTTAGACTTCACACCATTTGGGATGAAAGTCCCATCCAGAATGTTGGCACGACTACCATATTGTGTTGTGTGAAAGTTATATTTTGGACAAAAGAAATGAGAAAGGGAAAAATTGATGAAACCCTTGATGAGATACAAGCTTAAACAACTTTATGAAAATACCTTAAGCGAATGATATAAATAACGTTGCAGTAGATTTATAAAACAACCATGCAACTCAAAGAAATAATGATAACAAACTTTAATTAAGATACATGGAAATCAAAGTGTTCTAGTTATTAATTGTAAATTATTTTGCGTTTAACAACTAACATGTAAGCACATAAAATCAACAAACAATTCCAAAAGATATAAATTCTACAATAAACAATGTGGTTCATTAATTTTCAAAAAATGAATAATAATCACATGCCATCAAACAACACCAAAGAGTAGTCTTACAACATTCGATAACATGTGAGAAGGTGCTTGTTGTGGCCCAAAAGGCTTCTAATTATTAATGCTAAAATATTATTTGCACACTCACTCAATCTCTCCACAAGACCCAAAAGTGGGAATGCAAAGGATGAGATTTGATCTTTGAAGTAATTACAAGATTTTCTCATTTCAAAGTTTCCATAAGAGTCCAAAAGCTAAAATTCCTTATTACTAGCCTAGAGGGTGCATTTATACAAAGTGAGGTAACTATTCACCTTCCGTGACTCTTCAACTACCCTCACATCTAATATCTATTTTACTTTATTTTTAATTCTATTTCCCTTTCACATAATTACATTGAAATTCAAAATAATTATAGAAAAACATATCTTATGGAACCAATTCCAAGATGGACAAGGCTATGACTTTAACTTGTGAATCTTGGGTCAAGTTAACATGCAGGGCCTTGTAGTCAATAGATATGGATATTACTTTCCATGATATTAAACTCTGATTGGTGATTTCACATTTGAAAGTACTGGTCATTATCGTTTTCATATAAGGCTAGATTCGGTGAAACAATGTAGTAACATCATCTGCAACTTTGTTGGTTCCACTACTTATTATTCAAGCACATTTTTGGTAGGCTTCATGTCCTTTTGAGTGATGGCCAACTTGTGTGTATCTATCATCTCTTGTATTTCCTTCTAGATCTCCTATTGTGGCTTTACTTTTCCATGTGATCCAATGGGAACTATTTTGTGGGATTCTATCAAAACTTCCATCATGCTATGATGTTGTTGGTAAATGTTCAAATTTCTTATTGCGTCCTTTTCTAGTTTCTCTTGGGATTTGATGGCTAGTACCATATCTACTTTATCTCTTTCTTTGGTCAGCTTATCTCTTCTTGACAAATTTCTTGGTGAATCTAGATTTTCTATACTACACCTATGCATTATGTTGATGGTTTTCAAGGCTTCCTTCATTTGTTTACCTTTTCCTTTGATTTCACTTTGAATTGTCAGAAGCTTGGAAGTAGCCCTTAGAAGTGTAGGAATTTCCCTATATAGTTGCTTCATAATATCTTCCAATCACTTGTTTGTACAATGATGTTGCTTGGCAGTCTTCTTTGTTGGAGGTTGAGGCTGATAAGGTTTTATTTTCCTTACAAAGTCTCTCATTTTCCTATTGTGCCTTCTTAAGATCGCTCACTAGCTTCTTAAATTTATCCATGAGGTGTTCAATGTTTCTCTCTATGGTAGAATAGGATTTTTTTCCTACAGAAGCAATGGCTAGTGGATTTTCCAATGTATTAGAAACTATGTTTCGTTTAGTGGTGACCAAAATTGGTTTTGCTAGCTCTTAACTTAAATATCTGCATCTTTCCTGGATAATTTTGCTATAATTGCAATCAAATCTAAAGTTTTCCAAGTCCAATACTTGATTTTCTTCACCAATTGTGATGCCCAGTGCCTCGATTGGTAAATGGCCTCTTGTGAGTGGCACTAAAACTAGGGTTGAAGGTTCAACATCCATGCTAGGAAATATGTATTGGCCTACATTTTGAGTTTCTCTCTCTCGCTGCTCCTTTTGTATTGCTTCTTCCTAATCCTGTTCCTCTACTCTCTGTTTTGCCAAATGTTCCTCTTCCTTATTATTTCTCTCTTTTTCCTCCTTTTATGTTCTTTCCCTTTCTTATTTCACCTTTTTCTCAGCTTATGCTTTCTCCCTTTTCTCTCTTTCCTCTCTAGCCATTGGTCTTCCTTCAGCTTCTTTTGTTTTTTATTTCTTGGTTGTTTCTTTTTTTCTTTCCCTCTTTTAGGAAACATTTTTATCTTTAGCATCTTTCCCTTGAAGATTCTCTAGTGATGGGTTCAACACCATTTGTAGGATGAGAGCCATGTGAAATTTTCTAAGCATATATGGCCTCTACGGTGTTATAGTAATTCTTGATTTTCTCTTCATCCTCATTGGTATTCGAAATGTATGACCACCTATATTTCAACTAAGAGCAATGTGTTGGTACTATGCCTCTTGGATCGTACCTATGGAAATTGAGTTCCCCAAATTTGAAGCATTCCAAGTCACTGGCTTTGGCCACCACTTCTTTACAACCTTTTATGTAGTATGTTCCTACATAGAAAGGGTAGGCAGACCATGGTGCTTTCTTCGCTCTTGCTAACATGCCTCTAACTCCCATGATCACTTCGTATGATACTTCCTATAGAATCACTTTGTCAGTGATGAATAATGGGAGTTGATGTGGGGATTTTCATGCTTCGAACGACTTGATGTATGTGGCATCGGGTGGTGTGAACCAATCAACTAAATCTTGCAATGTTGCATTGGCACAGTTGGAAATACAAGGACAATTGTTTTCAAAGAGGATACATAATAATGGTGAGATAAATCCTTCTACTATCCTTACGTAAGACATTTTGCAATGAACTTCTCATAAATCCATACAATATATGTGTATTGGCTAAATCTTTGGAGAGAAAATCCATCTCCATCCGAATGTCTCAAATTCAAATTTAGAACACACACCATCGATCAAATATGATGCCATATAGAACTTTGGTAGTTTTCCCACTGTTATAGTATGGGCTTCTCTTACTCTTGTTTGAATATAAGCTTCTGGAATCTATGCCGAGTTGAACACACTCCCTTATTGGGTGCAAGTGTACATTAATGAGACCTAAATTTATTCAAATTTCTCTACATTAGGTTTGCCATAACGTCAGCAATACACAACCACGATTAGTTGATATACTCTCATTAGCAATTTAGTCTTGTAAACCCTGTCGGTCTTGGTCCAAAACTTGCTAGGGTCCTGCAACTAACCCTTTAAGATGTCTTTGCTACTTAAACTGAAATTGTCATACCAACTCGCTGTGCATTATATGTGTATACAACTATGTCTATCTCTAATGGTCACATCTTTAACATCAATGCACTTTATAATGCAATCGATAGTCTCTCCACAGGGGACGACTGTTGGATGTGATGCAATTTTGTGCAATCAAGACCTTTTGACATTTTGGTTGACTTCATTATCTTCTTTGTCATCAAGGATCTCTTTCCAAGCAAATAAATTATATATCCATGGCCAATTGATTTTCATAGATTTATTAATACAACATGTAATTTCAATGTATATGGGAATTAAACGAACAAAGCTTCTTCTCACCCCTCTTCTGCAATATATTTTCTCGGTATTTGCTTTGGTGGGGCCATTTCTTATTTTGATGATGAGCTAATGAAACACTACAGATATACTAAAACTGACATTTAAAAATTATTCATTATGAAAAAATATTAGAAAAAATAAAATAAAGCTCAGTGCATAGTAGAGGGGAGCAATATTGTATGCTAAAAGGCTATACGTTGCAGTGCAAGGAGGGAGATAAATCGATGAATTAATGAGATGATGTGATGAGGAACTATATGTAAAAGACTATGTCACACATTGTTCCAACACTGCATATATTGGGAAGGAAATATGTGTCATACTACAAGGCGGGAAGATAGGTAGTAAAGTTGTTTTGCAACGCAATGTGAGAAAGCCATTTATATAAGGTATGTGCATTACAGCGCAAGCATTTAATAATGTTGTAACACAACACAAAGTCACAAGGCCATGCAGGGATGCATGAAGGATTTGTGCCATGGTACAATTAGGGAGTCTAGCTTGTGAAATACACTTGTGAAGTGACAGGGAGAGTAATGAAATATAGTGCTTTAAAAATTACTGTAATAATATGTGTAGGAGGGTTGCGCTATGGCATAAGAAAGAAAGGTATTCAAGAGAAAAGAGTTTGCAGGGAAATGATTAAAATACACTTGGTCGGGGCAGAAGGAATGGCTAAGTGATAGGAGGGTTAATATTAGAATGTATATATGTATATAAGGAATGGGGAAAGTCAGGGAAAACCAACAGATGTATGAAAATAATGATAACATAAACCTACTATCTAAGACATGATAGCAAGGCAAAGTCATAGGACTTACCTGACATGTGGCATGAAAACTTTGGGATCAAGTGATGCAACAAGCTTAGATCATAAAGAACACTATCAAGTCATGCAACAATTAGGAATGAGAGCACTATGTGATAAAACTTGGGGTGAAAATGAAATGGGGTGGGGGTATTATATAGAAATCCACACGTGAGAGGGTCAATATTGCGCAATAAATGACCTATCACAAGGACAGATGCGACAATGTTGAGACAATGCGATGCAATATGATGAGGGGAATTGCACTAGACTTCAAAATTGTGCAATGAGAGTGTGTTGCACCTTATAGCTTCTCACAAGATACTCAAGTTAAAAGTAGGATTAATATTGCTAGCTTAGGATTATGAAGTAGAGCTTGATGAACATAGTTATCTTGACATTTATAATTTGAATGAAGGGGACTCCAAAGTTTGCCTCTTGTCAAAATTTTTTGGGGTTGTTGTAACTGCTACAATAGGTAGCAAGCACCACAAGTGCACAACTAGGGGCATGTGGTTGCCACATAGGTGATGTGGTAGAGCCATGTGGGTGATGCATGGATGCCACATGGAAATGTCTTGATAATGTGGATGGATTTAATTAGTTAAAGTTTAAAAGGGAAAAACCCTCAATATGGGAGTTGAATTGAGATAAAATTTATATCACTACAAAGATCTCGACAAGCTGCATGTGATGGTGGTATTTATGTTGGCTTTTGACAAAGATGAAAAATAAGGGTTTTTGTAGCCCCATATTCATAATGATCCCTTGGAGGTTGGGTTGGAGCCTCCCACAACCCGAGGAAGTACAAGGGGTTGGGAGGGAACATTATAGTACATCAATTCAACATAAACATGAAATACAGGAGGGGTAACCCCAATCATGTTGCAAACTACCTCATTTGGCCCATGGTTGTGGTGTTAAACATAATTCTTAACTCTTGTGGACATGATACCTTTAGGTGGCCAGAATTATACAACAATGACTCTAACTTCACTATGAAATACCAAATGTTGAGTACAAGAAAGCAAATTCCAAACTTCCACCTCTAGGATGAAATCTTGTGTTATCTGGGCCACCTTTGTGTTCCTTCAAGAAAATGTTCCAAGATGATTTGGGAGGCATATTACACTTAAGTGGTGATGCACTTTTTTGTGGAGAAGACAACAATAGTACTTCATAATTATTTCTATTGACCAAATCTATGAGAAGACGTTCAATGATATATTAGATTGTATACCACCTATGCCATTGATAAACCATCCATCAATAAGTAGGAGTTGTATGCTCCTTTACCTGCCTTAGAAAATCCTTTGGAGTCAATATCCATGGAATATAGTCAAGTTTTCTATCCACCAATCATGGTATGATTGTGTGTTTATGGTTGTTGACTAATTCTGTAAGATGGAATTGTTGGCACCATGCAAGAAGAGTATCACAGCTAAATTCACTGCTAAAATCTTCATTGAGCATGTTTGGGTTCATTTTGGACTAGCTTGGACCATTATTTCAGATAGGGACAACAAGTTCCTCAGTACCTTGTGGTCCAACTTATGGTCTTTGATGAATACCAGGTTTATCGAATCAACCACCTTTCATCACCAAATAGGTGGACAAATAGAAGTGTTCAACAAGATGATTGTCCATATCTTATGCATGTAAAATTCCAAGCATGCGCATACATGTAATGAAATGCTTCCATATGTTCAATATATATATAATAGAGCCCTCCATAGCTCTAATGTCCATAGTCATTTTTAGGTGTGCTTGGGGTTCCAACCATTCACTCCAATTGATGTATTTTTTCCCATTGCATCTTCACAGGCAAAGTCCTCCCATCAGGTTGAGGCATATATAGAAACCAAAATTGCTGAACATATCCAACACCTTGAAACACAATTTGATGGTATCCTACAGAAAGCTAATTCTGAGTAAAACTAGTAACATGAATAACACAAGGTTCCACATAACTTTTAGGTTGGTAATAAGATGTTGTAGCATTTATAGAAAGAGCACCTCATAGGAACCAATAGGAAGATCAAACCACTTCAATATTTCCCTTACACAATCATAAAGGTTGTGGGTTAAAATGATTTTGAACTAAGTATTCCCCCTTTGATTGGCTTGCACCTGGTATTTAATGTTTGTTATGTATCTAGATAAAAGATAACACAAAAATATAAGAAAATATAGATCAATGACTAGATAATAAGCCACTTTGAGGGGGGAACCTCCCTTTACATCACATAAATGAACTATTCTTGGATGATTCAAATGAAAATATCTCCTTGGTATATATAGGAGTCTAAAGGGCCAAAATATAATTAAGGCATACATAAAAATAATAATGTAAGGGAAAAACAATAACAATAGCTGGTTGAATATATGGGGCACATAATAATAACAATATAGGGGATACACTAGTATTATAGGGACCTAACATGCCCCTCTCCTTCAAAAAAGTGTTGCGTTAAATGTTTGAGTAGTTATGGATATTTTTGTATAAAATACTCATCCTCCAATGTGGAATATTCAGCAGGTAAGTTCTTCCACTTAATGAGGTACTATGAAATTGATTGATTTCGTAGCTGCCAGATTCTTGTTTTCGTGTATTTCTTCACGCTCCAATGTGTTTTTTCCTTCCTTGTAAAATTCTAGCAATATAGTTTGAACTAGGATCTTGTCACCTATAACCTTCTTTAAGCATGAAACATGGAAAATTGGGTGTGCGAGCGAAGATGCAGGCAACTCTAATTTGTATGCCATAGTACCAATCTTTTGCAACACCTTGTAAGGGCCATAGTACTTGGGTGATAACTTATTATTATTGTTAGGTTACTTGAGGGACATTTTTTTGTATGGTTGTAGCTGCAAAAAAACCCATTCGCCCATGTCAAAACTTCTTTCACTATAATGTTGATCTGCTTGTTTTTTCATTTGATTCTATGCCAAAGTCAGGCTATCCTTCAAGAGTTGGAGAAATTGTTGACGATGTTTGATGTGATCATCCATTACTTGAACCATATATTGTTCTCTTATAGATGATGATGGATGGCGGATGATATCCATAAAGTGCCATAAATGGGTTCATTTTTGTTGCGGTATGGAAAGAAGTGTTATAACACCATTATACCAGAGGTAACCACTTAACCCATTATATTTTCTTATCAGATACAAGGCAATGAAGATATCCTTCCAAAAATTTGTTCACTATATTAGTTTTCCCATAAGATTGAGGATGATAAGATGAGCTATGAGCTAATTAAGTACCAAGACAATAAAATAATTTTATCCAAAAATTCCAGTGAAAATGGGATCTCTGTCACTTATAATAATCTTTGGGTTTCCATGTAGCTTTTGAATTGTTTCGATAAATGTAGTAGTGATTGCACTGGATTTGAAAGGATGAGATAATTGGTAAGTCTATCAACTACCACCATGAGGAAACTCTTTCCTTTAGACTTGGGTAGACTTGTGATAAAATCCATTGAGAGCTCCTCGCAATGCAGACTTGGAATGGATAATGGTTGTAAAAGACCTGGGGTCTTAATGATCTCAACTTTATTTTGATGGAAAACAAAACATTTTGCACAAACTTTTGAATATCATATTTAAGGCCATCCCAAAAAGTTTCCTTCTTAACCATTTGGTAATTTTTCAAAAATCCTGAGTGCCCTCCTATGGGAGAGGTGTGTAGAAAAAATCTAAGGTATGGATAAGGAAACAATGGATCTAAACAAAGTTAGAGTTTCACTATGTGGAAATGTTGGATTTGGATCGGCTGCCATGATTTGTCCCTTGGATGGCCCACTGGCATCCAAGGAACCGAGGCACCTGGTCACTGGAGGGCTCTAAACTTTGGGTGGGCATATACTAAATCTCCATATTGGCATGATCAACCCAGATACTAGATCGCTGGGGACCTGGATCTTACAAAAAAAAGAGATCAATGTCCTGTGGCGGATTCAAAACTTAGGGGATCAAAAAAGATATCGTTCTGCCGCTTTTGGTTCCACATTTTTCTTGGGCCCATAGGAGCCGACACACCCCAGATGGAATGGTTGAAGAGGGCTCCTTGGGCATATTTTGTGCGACTGCTATTGGAGTCCTTGAGGAAGGCAGATACAAGAATTTTTTCCAATGGACAAAGCACATGAAAAACACTGGAACTATGGCATGGATCCCCACTGTGGTCACAGTCTTGCATTTGGCACCGAAATCATGAGGGGAATAACTTGGTGTCACTCATAGAGGAAGAGATACAGATTTTTTGGCACTGATGTGGAGGCAAGACTATTATTACAACCACACCAGCTCTGTTGGATGGGAGAAAAGAAAAACTAGGTACTCCGGGCCCATAACTTATTGGCTTTGAAGGAAAATAGGATAAAGGCCCTCTGCTCCTAGTGCACCACACCATCATCCCCTCTCATAAGATAGAGCTGGAACAAGCACTGAAATTTGGCACTGATGGGATGGCTCCAGGTTCGACCTGCGTCAAAAATGGTGCCATACCGAGCACTGAGCCATATGGGATACCCGTAACAGAGTGGCTATCAGCAACAAGTTCGATTATGGCTCCTGGAACCTGGTAAATCCTCTCTGCTTTCAAATATTTCTAAAAACCTTGACTGGGATTTCCTGGTTAGTCTGGGTAAATAAAACAAATAGAGTGATACAATTGAAGCACAACATATCACAAAATGTCTGATACCCTGCTCATATGCATAATTTGATATATGGGGGAAGAACATTACAGGATAACCGGTCTTTGAATGATTATCATATCCTATCAGCATCCTCCATAACACTCAACTTGAGACTAAGAGGTGGTTTTGCGACAACCAGTAAAACAAATAATGGAGGAGTAGGTTATGGGAGCAGTACTTTAAAAAGCACAGAAACAAAACAAAAGCAAATAAATGGAGGAGTCTGCTTCAAGAACATCCTACAAGGAAAAAGAGCAGATATAGAACCAACAAAACAAGTAGGTACTTCCCCTAGCTCGTACATAATGGAGCAATTGAAATCCATTCCAGAACTAAATATAGACAATACAGAAACATATGAGCATTGTGCTACATTTGAATCACAAGCCATTATTTATCGTTTCAACTATTTCTAGCCAAAACCAGTAGAGATTTTTCATTGGATTTTGACCAATTGGACATTAGATTGTGAAATGCACCTCTGCTCCAAAGGGTTATTAATTGTAAAATTACCAACATCAGAGGTAAGAGACATTATCTTATAGGAAGGACCATGTTTCTGGGGATTGAAATCATACCTTGGTTCCCAAAATTTGATGCAAACACCATGGTTGTTACCAGAATGCCGGTTTGGATCCAGCTACACAATCTCCCTCTACAATTCTGGGACGATCGTGTTCTAATAGGTATAAGGAACATCATAGGGAAATATATCAAGACAGATACCCAAATATTGGAGGAAAGGATCTAAACATACGCATTGATATGTGTGGAAGTAGATCTCAGCAAAGGTTTACCGGATCACATACAACTGATCCAAAAATAATAGAATTGGACACAACTTCTATATTATGAGAACACAAATTTCAGATGTAAAATTTGCAGGCAAATATGGCACCTTCAAAATATGTGTCCTGAAGCCAAGAAAGACACCAGAAGAAAGAATAAGAATGGGAAACAACCCAAAGGCTGGAATTTCCCTCCACCCAAACCTGATGAGGAGGAGGACGAAGCAAAGGAGGAACCCACACACATTGGGAACAAACAGACAACACAGGTACCAAAAACACAAGGGGAAAACTCTCAAGATCCTACTGAACCACAGAACAATCTGGTACTACCAGAAAACATACCAGAAGTAATGGATACCAGTGGGTACAAATGTATACATTCATTAGAAAATTCAGATTCAAACAAGGACAATGCTAGACCTGAAATTGGAAATCAGCTTGCTCTTGTCACTTCTTCGTCGTCTCAAGGGGAATGGCGCAAGGTCGAGAAAAAGAAAGGGAGAAAAGCCTAACTTTTCTCCTCAAATGTATATTAGTTTGATTTTTGTATGTTTCTTATTATCATCAGTGATGGACTTGATGATGTTATGTTTCTTAGCAAATGCAACATGTAATTTTGCTTTCACTAATAAAATTACGATTTTTTCCTGGGAAAAAAGGAGAGGTGTGCAATTCAAAAAGAAACTTTTGTTTGAGTTGGGAGTTCTTACATAGATATAAGTGATCTTTGTACCATAGTGAATAATTTTTCCAGATAAATGTAACACCCTTATTGTTATTGTTAATTTAGCCTCCTTTTTGTTATTGTTGTGCCCTTACGCTATTATTTTTATGTAGGCTCTGATTATATTGTGACTCCTTAGACTCCTGTATATACCTAGTAGGTATTTTCATTTGTATCATCCAAGAATTGTTCATTTATATGATGTAAAGGAGGTTTCTCCATCGAAGAGGCTAATTTTCAAGTTTTTTTTTTTTTGTTATATGGTTACATAACATTTGGTATCAGAGCTTTGAATTCTAGGGTTTTGCTGCTTCAAACATGTCATCTTGAAATTTTCGCTATAACATTTTTTATACAGGGATTCAGAA
The DNA here is from genome assembly GCA_000404065.3 of Pinus taeda. NCBI lineage: Eukaryota > Viridiplantae > Streptophyta > Pinopsida > Pinales > Pinaceae > Pinus > Pinus taeda. The sequence continues at coordinate 215,190 of APFE031584244.1, forward strand.
GTTGAAATTTTGACCACGTGGAGCTGCAATATTTTTGAACTTTGTGTAAAAATTTTAGATCTTGTTTCGCTATATTTTCTAAGATATGGTCAAAAGAATTTAGGGTTTCTGAATGCTCCAGAATTCAGTCTCAAATAGGTGACCTAGGGAAAATCATCATAACATTGTCTTTGAGCATTGGATTTGAATTTTTTTTAAAGTCACCAAAAGCACATGGACTTTAGTTTCTCGTGTATGAATTCCAGGTCTGAAGGTTGAAATAGTGACAAGTGGAATCCTGTAAAACTTCGCTCTACTGAAATAGTCCATAATTAGGTCATCGAGGGAGATTTGGCATAAATGTATCTTGAAAAATCCAATATTGGTCTAATTTATTACATTAGAAAGAATAATCAGAGGGATACCACAGGATGAAATTTCAGACCTTGGGAGGCCGAAATTATAGAGGTACAATAGTTTCAAGTTCGAGCTCCTAAAAGCAAGAAAAAGGTGTGCATTTTTTAAAGATTTTGCATAACTTTTGTTTGAAGTGATTCAAAGGTAATAGTGAAGCATATATAACATTTTTTGATTCCAAAATTGCTTAAAACATAAAAGTGGATACACCTAGTAAGCAACCAAAAATCTCTACTATGATGCATGAAGAAGAGGAAGAAATGCAACGTGATATATCAAAATTACGAGACCAGGTGCAACAATTTTGACTCTCTCAAAGAGTAACTAAAAATGAAATGGAAGCTAAGATGGGTGGTTTAGAAGAAAAAATGAAAGGCAACATGGAAGGTTTGAAGGATGGTTTAAAAGTAGGCATGGGAGTTTTTAAAGTAGACATGGACGCGATGAATGTCAAGTTGTAAGGGTTAACAAAGTTGCTACAAGAAAGGGTTCCCAGTGGTGACAAGGTAATCCATAAAAATCATGGTGAGAATAAAAGGAATATGAATTATGAATTTAGAGACTCCAATGTTGGGTTTAAGACCCACCACATTGCAAAGATAGATATGAGGAAGTTTGATGGCAAGAATCCAGTAACATGGATACTACAGATGGAGAAATTTTTTGATATACATGATGCATCACACACAAAAGATACACATTGCATCTTTATATTTAGAACAAAATCAATTTGTGTGGTATCAATGGCTTTGTTCTTGTAAATCGATTTTCACTTGGAATTTTTTAATGGAAGAATTGGTAACACATTACGAGGATACAAACATCAATACCTTATTTAGCCAATTGATAAATCTCAAACAAAAGGGTTCAATGGCGGAGCTCATTGAGGACTTCCAAAGATTGAATGTCAAGGTAAATGATATTCCAGAGGAGCATAGAATTGACATCTTCATAGGGACTTTAAAGGATAACATCCAAATGAGGTTTGACTTTGGGAACCTAATTCATTGGAGAAGGCATTCAAGGTGGCAATAAAAGTTGACAATAGTCACAAAAACAAGAACCCAACAACTATAGAATCAATCAATTTTAGAGTATCTCATTATGTGGAAGAACTTACCCATTGAAAATTCTTACCCATGATGAGAATTTTATACATAATCATCTAAGAATACTCAAGCATTGAGTAAAACAATTTTTTTTAAGGAGAGGGGCATGCTAGGTCCCAATAGTACTAGTGTAAGCCCCTTATTGCTATTGTTAGTGTAGTGTTTTTATTTTTGTTGTTGTACCCATGTAGCTCGTATATTGTTATTTTTGTGCCCCATAGAAACCCAATATTGTTATTGTTGTGCCCTTACATTATTATTATTATGTAGGCTCTAGCTATCTTGTGACCCTTTAGACTCCTATATATACCAAGGAGCTCTTGTCATTTGTATCATCTAATAACTGTTCATTTATGTGATGTAAAGGAGATTTCCCCCTCGAAGAGGTTAATTTTCAAGTCGTTGATCTATCTTTTCTTTCGTTTTATGATATGGTTGCATAACATCCAGAGTGCCCTCCTATAGGAGATGTGTGCAATTCCAAAAGTACCATTTGTTTGAGTTAGAAGTTCTTACATAGATATAAGCGATCTTTGTACCATAGTGAATCATTTTTCCAGATAAATGTATCAGATGCATTGGGATCTTGCTACAACTTTTGAATGAGTTTCCACACTTCTTCGTCATTCTTCCATTCATCCCTTGCTTCAATTATCTAATCAGATTGGATAATATAAATGACATAGTAATGCCTCAACATCCTCATCCCTTTTTGAGAGTGCATCTGCAACACCATTTTTCTTCCCTTTTTTGTATATGATTTCAAAGTCATAACCCAACATGTTTGTGGCCCATTTGTACTGCTCTTTTAAAGATAATATTTTTTCTAATAAGTATTTAAGACTATCATGGCTTTTTTTTACCTTGAAGTGTCTTCCCATTAGGTAAGGAGGCCATGGCTTCAGGGCATGTAGTATTTCTAAAATTTCATTCTCAGAATTAGGTTTGTGTAAATACTTTCACTTGATTGGACGACTTTCAAAAGCAATGGGTCTTCCTTCTTTCATTAAAACAATACCAATTCCTTTTCCTAGGGCATCACATTCCATAACGAAGGTTTTTGTGAAGTCTAGTGTAGCTAAGATCGTAGCTCAACACATTTCCTCTTTAAGATGTTCAAAGGCCTTAGTTTCATTTGAAGTCCAAAAAATGCATCTTTCTTCATTATTGTTGTTAGAGGTGCTTCTATTTTCCCACAATTCTTAACAAGCGTGTGATAATACTCTTTCAACCCAAGAAATCATTAATTGTTCCTTAAGGTTGTGGGAATTTCCCATTCCTTGATGGATTTAATTTTTTTAGGGTTTACCTTAATACCCTCATGAGATACAATATGACCCAAATATTCCACTTCCTATACCCCAAAGAAACATTTGGAGGGTTTTGCATACAATTGTTTCTCCTCCAACAGTTTTAGCACCTTGTCAACATGTTGAACATGATCTTTCCAAGACTTGTTGTAGATTAGTATATTATCAAAAAATACTAACACAAATTTTCTAAGGAAGGGTTTGAAAGTGGAATTCGTCAAACCTTGAAATGTGGAAAGTGCATTAGTAAGGCCAAAAGGCATTTAATGCATAACGAACTTCATGAGTTCTCAATGTTGTTTTAGAATGTCTTCCATCTTCATTCTAATTTGATGATATCATGAACGAAGATCCAACTTGGTGAAGTAAATTGCTCTATGTATTTCATCCAACAATTCATCAATGATAGGAATGAGAAATTTATCTTTAATAATGAGCATGTTGATATCTCTATAATTTGAACACATATCCCATGATCCATCCTTCTTGTGCACCAATACTACTAGAGAAGAGAAAGAACTTTGGCTAGGTTGAATTATACCATCCTCTAGCATTTTTGTAACCATACGTTCAATTTCACTCTTTTGGGCATAGGGATATCTGTAAGGTCTAATGCTTGGAGGAACACTTTCTAAAATCAAGTGAATAACATGATAGTGATCGCAAATAGGTGGGAGACCTTCGTGAGTCTCGAATACCTTGGAATGATTGTCAAGGACACTTTGGAGATATGGAGAACTGGACGACTTAGATGTTTGAACATCTACTGAGCATAAATGTGCAATTACCCCTCGTTATTCCTTATTCAAAATATTTTTCATGCCATTAGAACTAATCATCTTCCTAGGCTTCCTTGTGATACCCCTTAATTCAATTTTGCTTCCTTTTTTAGAAAAAATTCAAGAAATCTCTTGAAGATTAAAAAACTATCATCCCAAAATGTTGTAACCATTGGACTCCTAATACCACATCAGCACCACCCAGTGGAATGGAAAGCATTAGACCATTCAATACATATTCCCCCATGGCTATATTGATATTTATGGCACTTCCTTAAGAAATTTATAGTTCCTCCATTTGCAACCTTCACGTGACACTCTAGGGTTGGATATAGAAAGAAATTCAAATCCTTGGATATATTAAAATGAATAAAATTTTGGGTACTACCTGAATCAATCAATACTATTACCTTTTTTTTCTTGATATATCCTTCTATCTTGAGAGTTTGAGGGATGGTAATTCTCGCCAAAGAATTACAAGATATGGTCAAATTCATTTCTTCTTTTTCAACTCCTATGTTTTGGTTCCTAGTGTAAATCTTCTTCTTTTAATGTTTCATATTCCTTTTCCTCCCCCTCTTCAGAATCTATGTAAAATAATTTCTTCTCAACAAACTTATGACCTTTAGTATATTTTCTATCACAATTGTACCAAAGGCCCTTTTACTCTTTTTTCCTCTAGTTGTTGTGGTGTCAACCTTGTAGGTTATGGAAGGCTAGGAGCAGGAAGACTTCCATATTTATATTTGTGAGAAACATTTCCTGCCACCCTGAATGCATTATCCAATTATCTAGGTTCCCAAAGGTGAACCTCATGTTGGATGTTATCCTTTAAATTCCCCATGAAGAAATTAGTCAAATGCTCCTTTGGAATACTAGTTACCTTTATATTCGATCTTTGGAAGTCTTCATTGTGCTGCCCAACTGAACTTTTTTTTTATAGATTTATCATTTGGCTAAAGAATGTGATGCTATTTGTATCCTCATAATATTTTATCAATTCCTCTGTAAAAATTATCCAAGTGACAAGTGATTTATGAGAACAAAGCCATAAATACCGCAAAAATTGATTGGGTTCTATAAATATGCAATGCGTACATTTTGTGTGTGTTGAACATTGTGTAGAGAAAGAACTACTCCATCTATAGTATCTATGTTACTATATCATTTCCATCAAACATCCTCAAATCAATCTTTGAAATATGGTTGGTCTTTAACTTAGAGTTAGAGTCTCTAATATCATGAGTCACATTCCTTTCATTATCATCATGGGTTTCATGGAATACCTTGTCACCACTAGGAAGCCTTTCTTCTAACAACCTTTTCAAACCTTCCTTCAAACCTTTAACGTTTGGTTTTAAAATATATATGTGGCCTTTTTTTATTTTTCTAAACCATCCATCTTAACATTCATTACTACCAACTCATTTTTGGCTTCCCTTTGTGAGAGAAAAAATTGTTGCACTTCCCGCAATTTTGAAATGTCATGCTGCATTTCTTCCTCTTCTTCATGCACCATAGTAGAGCTTTATGAGGGCTTAATTGGTGTAGCATTTTTTGTTGGGGAGAAATTTTGGAACTAATTAATGATATCTTTGCTTCACTATTCCCTTTGAATCACTTTAGAATATTTTTTCAAACAAAAGTTATGCAAATTTAAAAACACACACCTTTTAGAGCTTGTTGATAAGGTTGAACTTGTGTTTTATATTTATGAATTTGGCCTCCCAAGATCTAAAATTATGTCATGTGGTAGCCCTCTATGTCTTCTTTCAAACCCCACTAGTTCGATCGAGATTGGATTCTTCAAGGTAAAATTATATTAATTTTACCTTGATGACTTGATTATGGATTAGTTAAGTAGATCGAACTTATACAAGATTCCATGCGTCATTTTTTTAACCTTCAGCCTTGAAACTTTTACACAAGAAACTAAACTCCATGTAATTTTAGTTATTTTTTACTAAATTAAAATCTGATGTCCGAAGAGAAATTTATGAAGATTTTTCGAAAACACCTATTTGAGACTAAATTCTAGAGCATGCAGAAACCATAAATTCCTTGGACCATATCTCCAAAAATAGAGTGAACCATGGTCTGAAATTGTAACCAGATGTTCATCAAAATTTATCCTTCACATGGTATCAATTTCATGGTCTAAAGCTTCGCAAAAAAAAAAACAACAAATAAATAAAAAATTATAGCAAAAATGCCACAATGACCTATTTGAAGTGGTAAAACCCTAGGATCAAGAGCTCTCATACCAAACGTTATGTATCCAGATAAAAAATAGCACAAAATCTTAAGAAAATATAGATCAATGATTAGATAATAATCCACTTCAAGGGGGAAGTTCCATTTACATCACATAAGTGAACAATTCGTGGATGATTGAAATGATAAGACCTCCTTGGTATTTATATGAGTCTAAAGGGTCAAAATATAATTAGGGCATACATAAAAATAATAATGTAAGGGAACAACAATAACAATAATGGGAATCTATGGGGCATATAATAGCAATATAGGTGCTACACTAGTATTATAAGGACTTAACAATGTGGAGTTTCTTTGACCATATTTCAACCTATGTTGGACACCTGAGAAGTAGCCAAGCAATTGGCCTACACATAACTTAGTACTTACTGCATTGAACAAGCTAAAGTGGATCACATCATGGAATATCAAATTAGGGTAGCTACTTCACTAAGGAAAGCGTCTCATTAAGAACCAAATTCAATAGATGTTTCCCCCTTTGATGAGGGAACTCAATACAATGGAGACCATTGCTTCCTAAGGGGGAAGGATTGATCCAGGTGGATATCGATGGTCACCCACCTCTTCCATTATCTCAACAATTCTCTACCTTCTTGGCAATTTTCCTATGATTTTTTGGGTCCCAAACTTCTTAGATTGTTTTGAGGCCATAAACGATGTTTTTTAGAAATTCAAGGGGTCAAGGGTTTGTTTGGGCTTAGTTGAAAGCTTTAGTCCTAGGATAGTTTTTCCCAGTGTCAACTAACCACTGACCACTAGTTTTTCCTAGGAAGTTGATGTACCAACTAACCACCTCAGGGCCCATAATTGTTTTTCCATTTCATCTTCTAGGGTTAGGGTTTTGGACCTCTAATGTTGTTTATTTATGTTAAAAAGGCCATTATTTCGACCTCTTCATATCGCTTTTTTTAATGCACACATCAACGATCTCTCTTTGTTCAGATATAACTACCACCATTATATCTGGGTTGTCTTCTAAAATATTATGCTATTTATTTATTTCTAGAAGTTGGGTTTTCACCATATTAATGTGCTTTATGTTTTATATATATATATATGTGTGTGTGTGTGTGTGTGTGTGTGTTTCGTTTCCTTTCCTACTAACAATGCATTTATATGATTGATAATTTTAGCGAGGTTTTAAGCTACATAGTTCATTTTAATTGTCAAATTGGAGTTGGTAAACTTGTGAGGCTCTCGTGCTATATGCACAATACGCAAGCCCTCACAATTATTCAAATGGCCTAGGAAAGGGAATGTATGGGAATTTGTGATTGAATGGGGAAATATACCTTTATACAATACACAAAATTATTACGTGACACCTCAAGCACCCAAAATTTCTCTAGGGGTAAGCTCAGTGTCACTGGGTTTATTCCATATTTCAAGAGATTCGACAACATTCAATTCTGCAGCTTCTGCTCATGTACTAGAATGATAAATTCCCTCAAACTAATAAGTTTAATAAATCCTTAAATCACACAGTCACACTTGGTTGAAAATAAAATATCACACTTGCTGGAAAATAAAATACCACACTGACTTAAAATTACGATGGCAAATGTACTTGAAATCGAAATAAATTAAACTGAAAACACTTATAAAACCAAAATGAAAATATAAATATACTTACAGATTTAACAAGAAAATAATTGGCATAGATTTGTACCTTGAGTGGTCCCTTACTCAAGGCCAACCTATGCCTCTAAGCAATTAAAAATTCAACACAGGTGAGAAACTAAACTACCAAGCTCATATAAGATTGCACAATAAAGTATAATCGTGCAAAGAAGTATATTAATCAAGAAAATTAACAATAGAGTATATATTTGACTCTAATTCCTATGCATTGGGCCAACGATTAGATAGAATCTCATGTGTTGGTGTAACTGTTAGTCCCTAATGCAAGTTGTAATAACAACCAAACAAGATGCTAACACTCGATTGGATATATGAAATGCCACATGCGCTATAAAATAATAATATGACGATATTATAACAACCTATACATTTGTAGAATTCATGTCCATAAGTAAATCGACCAACAAGCCTAGGATTCTTGGTGTTAATGCGTAGTTTTCCCTTTGTTGGGTGTGGGATCCCCCAAGGGCATTTTTGGGGCTTAGAGCCCAGATTTTGGTCAAAGTTTGTAATTCCAATGTAAAGACTCTGCATTTTGTGGGCGTGGAGCGTGTAGTTGTTAAAGAGTCATAGGGTTGTCTGCCCTTATTTTGATAATGTAATGTTGGTTGTAGAAGATCTACTCATGGTCCGTGGACCATGGGATTGTGTAAATAGAGTGAAGGTCTAAGTAGTTGATAGCATTCATATATTGAATGATGAAGATGTATGCAAGATAGTTCTGAGGTGAAAAGTCTAGTTTTGGGTCATACCGTACGTAGAGGCTCTGTAGCTGAGTGTGTAGAGGCCTAGTAGTTCACAGCTGAGTGCGCGGACCCCTGCATCTGAGTGCGCAGGGCGAGTCGAGTCTGTAACCATATGGAAGTATTAATAAAGAGAAGTTTCTATCAATTCTGCGTCTTTATTTCCTATTTTATGCATCTGTTATATTGGGTATGAATTTCACTTCGAATGCTTATATGATGCGTGAATGTGTATAATTGTATTGGTTAAGTGAACGCAAGTGGGAATATCTGTTTACGTGAAGATAACTAAGAGCTGATAATAAGATAAGTAAGATACTTAGTCTAGTTTGGGAAATAGCATAGTTCAATGCCATAGAAGCACGAAAGGACTTCTACCCCTGGTTAGGGCTGCACGAAAGATTATTTTAATAGATCGCAAAGGTACTGAAGGCTAGAATAGAGCACAAAGAAACCTATACGAAGGCAGGTCTAGTTGGAATAAATCGACATCAAATCCATTTCAAGGGTGAAAAAACTTGGTTCCAGCATCCCCCCATACTGCTTCGGGTGAGTCTTTAGTCCGTACTCCATGGGTTGATGCCGAAAGGGCCAGTAATGTAGGGATTTGTTTAGCTAAATAACTCTGAACCTGGGTTAGGCCCCCATAAGCCAAAAAATGGTTCCATTGCCGGGACCAGAATCTGCATGAGAGATGTGTGATTTCGTATCATTGGAATCCAACTAAGAAAGAAATTGAAGGCTAGTTGGATAGAAGAATTCACGAGTTCACGACGTAGGAGAACAAAAACCTGCAACTATCAAAAGAAGAGTGGTTAGACAGCTACCTGTATATAGAGATCCACAAAATCTTTTTTGCATCCTTCCCTACTAAGCTATTCGAGTGGATCACGAAGCTAGCAGATAGCCAAGGAAGGTGGAAACTTGACGGTCCTATTGTGTGGACCCCAGAGCTAGTGTGAAAGTTGGAAGCATCAGAGGATAATATCGCGCGCATTGTCGATCATTGGATCGATCATATTATAGGAGGATTCGTTACTGAGTTCGTGGTTGACACCTCAGTCAGCTATAGTGAGGCAAAGTGGCGCTTTCTCAAAGGACCGCGAGGTAAGTATGTAAAGTCTTTGAATACTTGGATTAAAATTTTGATGATCAAAAAGAGGGTTATGCAGTCACCTTGATGTTCAGGGCTATGCGAAGCGGAAAGGTTTACAGGAACAAAGGAGATAAGGGTCCAGAAAATAGCCCCTTGATTTCACCTCCATGAGAAGACAAGGAAGAGCTTGTGAAGGTCTCTCCACGAAGTGCTATTCAGCTAATAAGACAAAGAATTCCGCGAATACCACCTCCGCCCACACCACCACTGGCTTCACTGCCATCACCTCCATCTTCGCCCATACCAACTACACCACCACTGCAATTCAGTATGGAAAACATAGTGAAGTTGCGTGTGTTCAAAGGTTTGGGAAATGAAGATTTGGACCAATTTTGGTTCGTTGTAAGGGTTGTATGGGAAGCGCAAGGTGTTGTAGATGAACATATAAAGAAAGCGACACTGGTTAGTTCCCTACAGGATCGTGTGCTGACGTGGTATATTAAGTACTCCAACGATAACCTGAATGCGAGAATCCAGATATCCAAACAATGCTAAATAGAGAATTTAGTAGGCCTAAGTTTGAAGCACAATAGATTGTGGGATTCAAAGAGATCACGATGTTACCAGGCGAGACTCCTTGGGAACTAGATTAGAGACTGAAATGTACGATGGACAACATCACGAGTGGTTTATAGCTTCGCTACTACCACATTTAGGGAGCGCGCTATCATAGCAGAAGACAACAACTCAGGCAGAAGCTTTGGAGATTGCCATGAGGCTTCATGAGACCCTAATGCAGGATCCTAACCTAGGATTTCAGCAGATCCATGCAAAACTGAAAAATTTGTGCCTTAAGATGCAGAGTCTGAAACAGGACATGATGGTTCGACTAGAAGTGCATGACGAAGAGTGGTGCATGAAATGCAAGAGTCAGGGTCATGACAAAGACCACTACTCGACTTTTAGAAATTACCTCACGGGAGGAGGACTGATGCCTTTAAGGCCGGAAGATCAAGCAGGACCTAGCGTGACAAATTCTTTGTGGTGCACGATCTGTCAAATAGCTGGAAAACATGCCACGAAAAATTGTCACTTGTTACAGAAGTATACACAAACTTCGCAACAATTGTTCTGCAACTTTTGTAGGTTGGTGGGACATGACAAGCATACATGTAGGAGTTATGAATTGATGATGGATAGAACACCCACCTATAGGGTTCAGGTCGAAACACGGCCCCTTGACCAAAATGAAGGAATGGCGATGACAGGATTTCAGGGGCGCAGACAAGGTCGAGGCAGAGCAAGACCTGGTAGAGGTTGCGGACATTTGATTTACTATAATTGCGGAGGGCCAGGAGATTATGTCCACGATTGGACAAATCCAACGTGCTCGTCGTGTAAGTATTGCACGCTGTTTGATCATGTGACATAAGATTTTCCTACACTGATAGCTAGGATACACGACAAAGGAGCGCTACCGCTTCCCCCGACTCAGAACCTACAGATGATGAGGTCTGAGTCGCACGAGGAAAACTTGAATGTAAACATTGTTCTCTGAAGTGGAATCGTGATGGGAGATGATGAAGGGAAACAACTGGAAGATAATACATGGGTTCACAAAGCCCCAACAAAAGAGGCCGAGTTTGATTTGGAGTGCGCTCGAGAAACCTTCATGGAAGCTAAGAAGAGCTTCGCTGATGCCTCCACTTCAAGATGCAAAGATAAACCGGAGCCAGAAATGGACCCATCCATGCTGAAAACTTTCCTTGAAACATGTATGAAGTTACTACGTGACAGTAAGGATGTAAAATGGTTACAAGAACTCATCAACAATGCACTGGGACCGCGTCAGGAGAACTGTGCGTAGTCTGGAAGATCAGAAAACATAAGATAAGAACGGGACGAGAAATGAGACTTACCGCGCAGATCAAAAAATACGAAATGGATCAAGTCATTTTGGATTTGGGATCAGATGCGAATGTTATGCTGAAATAGACATGGAAGCGAATGAGGTGACCTATGCTGCAATGATATCCAATTCAGCTAAGGATGGAAAATCAATAGAAAATAATACCCATGGGGCGATTTCAAGGAATAACTATGGATATTGAGGGAGCGAGCGCATTGGTAGAATTGATTGGGCCACTGATATGAACGGGGTAATTAATCTGAAGAAGCGAAAAATGATCTTTGAGAATAAATCACTGCGTGTAATTATACCCCTGGACCCTGCTAAAGGATCGCGCTATACAGAATCGGTCCGCGACTATGAAAGTGATGATGATTTGGACTGTATGTATAAGATAACAGCACGATACCAAGACTAGGTGAATCCCACTGTGGATGGACGGATTACATGGGAGCGCAAGAGCTCTTGCACTTCGGATTCTGATGAAGAGATAGAATGACGGTAGAATCAGTTACCTAAATTGCAATATGATGACTAGGTCGCTACACTACATGTCGACAGAAGTAAGATATATGCCTACTTATGGTGGTATAAATGAGGTAGATACATTCTTGGATGCATTTGAAAGGGAGGTGCCAGAAAAGCAACGCTTCCAGGCCTTAGACTGGGTACTGCGCGCTACGCCCACAAGATGGTGGAGTATGCACAAAGGAAGCTTTAATGATTGGCGCGAATGTAGGAGAATGATGCACACATGATTTGGGAAGCCTAAGATGTGACTAACAGACAAGTATGATGGGCAGGATAATCTGCATGCGCATTTGTCCAAGTGGACGCAAGCCTATGGAGAAAAGCCCCAACCCATGTAGAAGCACATGTACTCTGTGCTAAAACACCTGGTAAATAAACATGTCTTTGGGGGGCGAACTTGTAGATGGTTCTTAATGTTGGGAAGACATTATGCAGGAAGAGTGACCATGCAGAGGAATTCAACAAAGTACTGGAAACTACGCTGACCAAGGTATGTAATGCCGGACGAAGTGATTGGGACATACACGTACCTGCAGTGTTATGGGCTGATCAGACGACGTGCAAGAAACTGACAGGACATACACCTTTTAGGATTGTCTATGGAGTGGAAGCTGTAATGCCTATGGAATACATCGTGCCTAGATTGTGCATAGCAGCGCTCACAGATATGACGTATCGCAGAGCCCTGGAGGAGAGGCTTGTGCAGATGGATGAGCTCGCAGAAGAATGTTTTTTGGCTGGATTTCACCAATAGGTCCAAAAGAAGTGTGAAAAGGCATGGCACGATCGATATATTAAGTTGCGCACCTTTAAGGTGAATGATTTGGTGCTATTGTATGATAGTAAGTTTGATAAATTTCCATGGAAGCTCAAAATGCATTGGCTAGGGCCGTATGTTATTATGGACATTACCGATGGAGGCGTGGTATAACTGGTTAAGTTAAATGGAGATCCCTTCCCAAGAAAAGTGAGTGGTAGTCATTTGAAGCCATACACAAGTGGCTCGGACATATGACTAGCCGACAAAAGCACAGTCTTAGCACTCCAGGCAGCTGAAAGGAGACACAGGACTATAAACTACTCTGCCCAAGAACTGCGTGATGTCAGGACTTCGTGCAATAGTGAAGTGTCACAGGGTCTGCAACAACGCGAGGATAACTGCACTTCCATGTGAGTCTGCCAGAAAGTGATCGTTAAAGTCACTATTCACGATGTGATGCTTGGTTTAAGACCAAATGGAGTGGGCGGCAGGCATTTACGGCGACATTTATGGGCTAGATTCTTGAAAATATGCCACCAAGCTAGCATTAATGGATTGAATGTGGGGGGAACGGTCGAATTCAAATTCAAAAGGCACTATAAATTACAAATGGCTGTCCAATAAACAACACTTGGCAATTTGAGAACTAATTTGTTGCGTGCTTAGATATTCATGAACCAAGACTTATTCGATATTCTGAAAGCGAATTTGTTGCTTGAGAAATTACCAGAGACACTGAGAGAACTTTGGAATCGCACTATGTCAGCACCCGAAGAATCCATGGACATAGGCGTAGTGATAGTCGTGTAGGAAATTGTGGAAGTAGAAGCCCCAGAGAGTGCTAGAATAATCGCAAAGGTCCCTAAATCACCATGCACGCCGAGACCTAAGAAGGATAAGAAGGCCATGATACCGGTGCACGCCTTTCCTAGAAATCTGCTAAGGACCAAGCTGACAATGGAGGAAAAGGGGAAGGCCATCAATTTGGAGGCTGATGAGGAGGAAGAGTTTGAAGAAATCCTGGTGGAGGAGGAGGATGTAGAGATGGAAGTCGAAACCCAGGGTGTGGACTCTCTCACTAGGCTGCTTGCATATGTTCCTCTGCAGAAGGGTAAAGCCAAGGTGCCCAAGGATATAGATGAGAGAAAGAGCTCTCTGCAAACTTCGCTGCTCCCAGACGATATTGTGTTTGAGGGAGCACACTTGGGATGGGTTCCCGTACTGAAATTTGAAGATGGTACCTCACGGACCACGAGAATTTCTCGCATTTAGTGACCGCGCAGCTAATGTGCCAGAAGACAAACACGCCAGCTGGAATGATAGATTTGGAGCTGCGCAAATGGCTCAGAGGTGTTGAGAAAGCAGGGTTGCTAAACTTGGTTCCACGCACCCTTGAGAGGCAGTTTTGAAAGCACTCCTACAACCATGGATTGATGAGGCTTATACCATTACATTCTCCATTGAAGCAAAGCTCGCGTAGCTGCAAGCAACACAGGAGAGGATTCATGGTTGTAGTTCAACAACAACATTCACCAAACAACGAGTAGAGGATGTTTAGCAGGCAGTTGCTCAGTGCGCTGTCGAACTTGCAACGATCCAATCAGAGTTGGGAGGTCTTCGTGCTAAGACCTCTGCACCTACAAAGTGACTCAAGGATGAGTCATGATGTTTGTTTTGGGGGCCTGTTGGGCGTGGGATCCCCCAAGGGTAGTTTTGGGGCTTAGAGCCCAGATTTTGGTCAAAGTTTGTAATTCCAATGTAAAGACTCCGCATTTTGTGGGCGTGGAGCGCGTAGTTGTTAAAGAGTCATAGGGTTGTTCGCCATTATTTTGACAATGTAATGTCGTCCATAGAATATCTACCCATGGTCTGCAGACCATGGGATTGTGTAAATACAGTGAAGCTCTAAGTAGTTGATAGTATTCATATATCGAATGATGAATATGTATGCAAGATAGTTCTGAAGTGAAAAGTCTAGTTTTGGGTCGTAGCGTAGGTAGACGCTCTGCAGCTGAGTGCACAGAGGCCTAGTAGTCCACAAATGAGTGCGCAAAGCGAGTTGAGTCTGTAACCATCTCAAAGTATTAATAAAGAGAAGTTTCTATCGATTTTGCGTCTTTATTTTTGTTGAAAAGTGTGCAACAAGAAATGTAAAAATAGCAGTTTGGCCCATGAGCATTTTGGCCACCTTGGGTGAGAGGTGAAATTGCTAAAAATAACATCTTCTAAAAATAGCATTTATGGGTGCCTTCCTATATATATCAGTCCCTGGTCTATCCATAGGAAGTAAATTCGAATTTGTTCTTACCAGCAGTTTGGAATATTAATTAATTAATTCTCCATGATTTAATTAGTTAAGGAAAAGCAAACTTGAAGTCTTTGTGAGAACATGCAATTATTTATCCACTAATTGGGGAATGTGTCCTTGATTTTCTCCACTGATTAAGGAATTAAGGATGAGTTCTATATTGAGAGGATCAGTTGACTTAGTTTAACTTAGTCAAGTTCAGTTAGATTAATTTAACAAATTGTTAAATTAATGAGATATAGTTTGTTGATGCTTGCATGCATGTGACAACTATTATTTTCAGATAACTGTGTATTCACTCATGGACAACTGATGCATGTCAGTTACGTCAGAGACCCAGTTGAGATCAGATGTGGGACAATGTACTATCAGATGCTAGGATATTTCTAGTAAGTATTCCTTGCATGGGGAAGGAAGATTCTTCCTTCTATGACTGCATAGTTGGATCTGAGGTGATAGTAGGTATGATCAGGCCAATTTACATGTGTTTTGAAATTGGACCCCAATCAAAACATCGCAAGGAAATAGGAGCTTGGACCTAAGGTGCAGCCTTTATATACAGGGTTAGGTAGTCCATGAGCTTTATCATCAGATTACAGAGAGAGCAGGATAACTTTTGAGCTGATTCTTTTTGTATGTTGTTGAGGATTTCCACTTGATTGATAATACAGAGATGGGGTTTTAGGCTGGTTTCTTTCCCAGATAAATTCTTCTATGTTATGTGTGATTGATTCCTTCTTATCAATTATATGTGTTCATGCTTGATGTTGCTCATGGTTGATTAGCTTCCGCAAAGTTTATGGTAGATGTAGATCTAGTATTATGCTTTAGTACATTGCATATATCAGTTTGATCTGTAGGTGAAATTTCTACATGATATCAGTGAGCTAGCTAATTTGTAGAGAAAATTCTACAATTTCCTGTTTTATGCATATGTTATATTGGGTATGAATTTCACTTCGAATGCTTATATGATGCGTGAATGTGTATAATTGTATTGGTTAAGTGAATGAAAGTGAGAATATCTGTTTACGTGAAGATAAATAAGAGCTGATAATAAGATAAGTAAGATACTTAGTCTAGTTTGGGAAATAGCGCAGTTCGCTGCCATAACAACGCGAAAGGACTTTTGCCCCTGGTTAGGGCTATGCGAAAGCCGATTGTAACAAGTTGCGAAGGCACTGAAGGTTAAAATAGAGCGCGAAGGCAGGTCTAGTTGGAATAAACTGACATCACATCCATCTCAAGGGTGCAAAAACTTGGTTCCAGCATCCCCCCATACTGCTTCGAGTGAGACTTCAGTTTGCGCTCCCCGGGCTGATGCCGAAAGGGCCAGTAGTGTAGGGATTTGTTTGGCTAAATAACTCTGAACGTGGGTTAGGCCCCCATAAGCCAACATCCTTGTCCAAGTGTCACCATGCACTCAATCTCTATTGGTACAGGAATGTGTACACCTTGCTTTTATACATGGCTGCAAAAGGATCCTCAAGATATCCCAGTTCTTTTGAGCTTGGTCGAAATGGTGGACCTCTTGTGTCATTAAAGATCTCTCGGTCTAATAATTAAGGTTGCCTTGTTGATACTTGGTCAAGGTGGATATGGTGATCAAAAACCACTCTGTTCATACCAAGAGATCCTTGGACACTGATTAATTCACCATATATTATGTATATATACTGAGCCACACATACCAAAATACCTTCTTAATGGACCTTTTATTTTAATCAAACAAAAGAAACAAAGTACTTAAACAAGTGTACATTTGTGTACTTGCAATCGTGAAAAGTGAGATAAGAGATGGAGAATAAGGGATATTTAGGCAAAGAAAGGTGTTTTAAAAGGCAAAAAAGATGACTCATCATCTCCCACCAACCAGCTTGGTTATGTGTCCTCATGCAACCTACTCTATCTCAGGGAGCCTAGCATGTAGATCACCCCAATTATAATCAAGGTGACTAAATTCTCCTTCATTATAGTATCTAATGTCTTGTCCATCTCTTCCCAATTGGAGCATTCTTCTTCTTCATTCCATTGGATTGGGGAAATGTAGAATCTAGTGGGGCACTAGAGAAATGGATAGTGGAAGTAAAGCCCCATCCATCATGAACTGTGTTTGAGTAAGGAGGAGTATAAAATGTTTCTATATTAAGGGATAAGTTTCAATAAGGGTACCCCATGGGATGCCTATCTTGCAAAAGTGGTTGTAACCCATCCCAGAGATTGTGTTCCACTAAGAGAGCCCCCAAGGAATAGGTGTGTGTTAATTTGTGGTATTTTACGGGAGCGTACCATTGATTATGTCGAATGGTTGCTGATTCGCTAGGGTCTTCCCTTAATATTTCTAGGTCATTGAAAACAAGGTCGGTTAATGGGTATTCCTCTCAAATCATTAATCGAGTCTCGAGATATTTTTTTTTCATAAAAGTATGAAGCCTTTTTCCATTTAACTAGGTTGGTAATATAGCATAAAATCTCGAACTTAGAGGTCCCCAAAGAAAGGGTCAGGATTCCAATGAGAATTAGCTAGAATGATGAAGTTAAATATGTATAACTCATAAAGCAGGTGTTGATCAAATGTGTCTGAATTGTGATACACATCTATGAAATTCTCTGATTGATTTATTTCATAAGGCTGATTGTATATGCTTTTCCTCAACCGAAAGGTGGCCCATGAATCATGTAAGTAGATAGGGTAAGCTCTGGAGGGTACCCGACAAGTAGAAATATCAACACCAATCTCACAAGATAATTCCTTATACCTATGTTCTTTATGATATAAATCTTTCCATTTGGCGATCTGGGCCTCCCACTTTTTCTCTTGAGTGAGATACATAACAAACCATAATTGTTTTAACTTATTTATCACCTATCTATGAATCTCCTTGTCAATGATCACTAGGTCAATCAAATCGTCCATATTCTGCCATTGTGGCATGTCGGGTTTTGATTGGAGAAAAGAACAGGTGTTGGTAAGGATGTCATATTAAATGACATTGATAACATGTTGGGCCTCTTTTGTATACCCATCAGAAAATGCTTTAGCCCTAGTTTTAGGGTCTTCCTCTTGTTCTATAGCATGAAGTAGGGATCCTAAATTATTTGAATTCGGCCTGTATCAACATAAGTTTGCCTTAAGATTTTCATTCTTTAAAATCAACTTTTTTCTTTGTTTGAGGAGGCTTTGGTAGCTAGGGCTATAAAATCGAAAATACATTGGGGCTAAAGTCTTACCTTTGTTGTTCTTGAATACTCTAGATTTTCCAATGTTGATGCTAACCTCAAAGGTTGATGGTAGCTTGTCAACAACAGTGTCTTTAGTACCCTCTACTCGGGATGGGGTTTTAGTACCCTCTACTCAGGATGGGGTTTTAGTCTCAAAATTCTCCTCATACCCAGAATTGTTAAATTTTGTTGTAATGAATTTTGACATATTAGAATCTATGTCCCTAGTAGTGCCATTTCTTTCATGAAGCTCTAAGGATAGTAGGAAGAATTGTGTCATCATCATTTTTGCTTGATATCTCATTCATGCTTTGAATATGATTTTGCAGTCTTCTTGAAAAATAATATGTGTATCATTAGGAACCTCCATAGGTAAGATATGTACAAGTAACTCCTCTTATATACATACCAGCTAGTTTCTTGGATTTCTAGCAGAAGTTTGTCTTATCGTGCCTTCCAGGAAGGTTTTCATCACCGAAAATATCTCTTTTACCCTAATGATTTGGCTAGAAGATTAGTTTTCCAATATCAATGGGTATCGAAAGTGACCAAGACCAGGTTTTTGTTTCCATATCATTTTTCTTCTTCTTCTTATTCTTTTTAATAGAATAAATCACAGGAATAGAAATTAAGAGGTTGCAGAAGGGGACGGGTCAACCATCCTCTCTATAACTTCTAAATATGATTGCTTTACTAACTCATTTTTCAATTCTTCTTGGACCTGGGTCTTTGATATAACCTCAACTGATGCTCGTTGGAGACCAATGGTGTTTGTGCTTTACCAATAGTGCAGAGATTTATAGACCCATAGTCAATTACAACTTCAACTTCATATGGTCCTAACCATCGGTTGTAAAAAATTTCTTTGAAGTCCATGTATCTTGAATCAAACAAGAATAATTTCCTTCTTTTTGATGAATCTGCCAGGCCACTTTGCTTGCTGCTACTAAACAACAATTGTTTGATGTATGACATCTTGACAGATTTCATCAAGGTCATTGAGTTCGTCTAATCAATGTTGATGAGCCTCGAAGAGGTCCATTCCACTTACAAGGTTGTCCTTAATGTATTTATTTCAAACTCAATAGGAGGGACAAATTGATTCCCATATAAAAGATCAAAAGGAGTAAAACCAATGGCATTTTTCCAAGCGAATTTGTAGGCCCACAAATCCTCTAGGATTTTCTCGACCTGTTGTAGCAGCTACAGCCACCCTCCAAAATTTTGGCCTGCACCAATTTCGAAGCCTCCCTTGGAGAGATTCACTTGATGAAAGCACACACTCGGGTTCACTCTGTGAGCTCATGTGAGTGTTTACATTCGCCTTGCTTGTTTATTTCACTCAAGTCTCTGCATGTTGATGTCCAAGTCATGCTTGCGACCGTGTTCTGGTTATGCTCAAAGTCTTTGCTTCGCATGTGTTTGTTGTGTTCACCATGAAAACATTTGTCACACTCAAGCACAGAGTCACATTCACTATGGCGCAAGCATCATCTTGATCATGAACAATCAATCACGAGAGTCACGCTTATCGCTTGTACTGTTGGTCAGTCATGTTAAACATGTATGTCTGGATGGTTCGATCGTTTCGTCGTCAAGTCATGTGACTGTGTGTTCATATGATCACCTATGCATCTTTCTACTGCTCGTACACTTAATCAATTTTGCTGAAGTTCTGATGACTAGACTCCTCACTGACAACTGGACCATCACCCTACTTTCAACTTGATCAATTGTCAACCAAAACAACGCAGAAGCACCAAGGTAGTTCTTTCAAGTTGCATTGCCCACAAGAAACTCAAATAACACTCATGCTGGCCACCCAGAAAGTTGACCAACTATTCATCTCAGAAATTGCGTAGTGCTTATGAGCAGGCCTCCCGCTGCTCATCAGTCAACTTAGCTCAGAAATTGCACAGAGATGATGAGTAGGCCAGCCTCCTGGTCTTAATGCAATTTTACCAGCCAGTATCTCCTAGCAGCAGACTGCCTATTCCCTCCAGGAATTGTGTAGTTTCTGCTTCCAATGACTGAGCAACCAACTAGTAGTTCCTTCTAGGAATTGCTCAGATCTGGCTGCCAATGACCCCAACAGCCGACTGGAAATTCCCTATGGGAATTGAGCAAGTCTAGCTGCCAGTGACCCCAGTAGCCAACTGGAAGTTCCCTCTGGGAATTGTGCAAGTCTGGCTACCAGTGACCCCAACAGCCAACTGGAAATTCCCTCTTGGAATTGTGAAGATTTGGTTGTCAGTGACCCTAATAGCCAACTGGAAATTCCCTCTAGGAATTGCACATATTTGACTACCAGTCTCCCAGGAAGTTCCCCAAAAAGCCTACGCAATCCATGCCTACTGACCCTTCCTGCAGCCCAACCCGTTCTTCTGAAAAATTGCACAAATCTAGTGGTCTAGCCCCTACTGACTGTTCATTTTTGAAAATACACAGAGCATGCTTACCTTTCGTTTCAGCAGCCCTGACTTTTCCTCCCAAAATTTGCACAATTTTGCCTCCTAGTCGAGCCATACCTTGCAGACAGGCACTGTCGAATCATATCACTTGTCTCCATCTCTCAGTGACTCTTACACATTTTTCATTAGTAGTTTCCTGGAGGCATGATCCCACATCACAGCCCTACTACCTCTCCTGGTCACTTGCATTCAAATGATCATGTGTCATGGGAGACTAAGAGGTTTTGGATTTGATGTCGTCTCGTCATGAGTGACTGCAGGTATAGGTACAACAAAAAGCATATCAAGACAACAAATGGGATGAACAAATGGAGTACATGCAGATGGAAAGGTTCACCAATGGGTGAACGAGCAAAGCATGCAAAGCAGACGAACAAGACGAACATGCACCTTCGCGAACAAGTGAGCCTGTCAAGCCTTCCAGCATGAAAGCAAGGAACAACATTCTAAAGATTCATCAAGCGAACCAAGGACCATTGAAGACTCCACGCACTTCGCCATGCGGAGGTGAAGCTATGGTACACCATGAAAACATCCATCACTCAGCAACACTCTAGCTCAACATGCACTCTAGCAGCAGCATGAATGTACCAACATTGTCATGTGAAGTCATGTCGAGTCAAGTCACGAGTCATGTTGCCCACCTCTCCACTGTGCGCTTGATTTCAAACAATGCGATGTAACGTGGAAGTCCAAGAGACCCACTTGTTGAACATAAAGTCATGTAAGTTGGAAAGTCATGGAAGTCGAATGGTCATGAGGGTAGTTGAACAACCACAAGTGTCAGTTTCACCCTTGTCTATAAATACCCCCTCTCATTTGTACATGAAAGGAATTTTCACCTCAGCTCCTCCCACATAGCCTAGAGAGTCTGTATTCTTTTTCTTTGAGGTGTAAGTGGTGGCTCCAATGCCCCGTTGACGGGGTTAGTGATGTATGGTGTAACAATGTGTCTTGGAACTTTCACTTAATTCGAAAGCCTGTCAATAGGCCAACACATTTTCACACATGTATTGTATTTGTTGTAAGACTGATCTTTAACACTTGTAATGCATGTTTCTTTAACCATGTGTTCTACATCTGAACTGATTCATTTGTTGTAATGCATAGTATATTAATGGAAATGTGTTGTATATGCTGTTAATGCTGTTCCATCCATGTCGACTGCTTTGTTGGACATCAAACAGACCTTTCACATGAACCTTGTTGTAACAACTGTTGTACTCACCTCAGACTGATCCATGAGTGTTGTACATGTTATCTTACCTTGTATGTTGTCACTGCCACATCTGAGTGGATTACTTTGCCAGAAGCTGTGTATGTCCTTTGTGTTGTGTGTTCATAGCCGAGTTGGGACTGATCCCTTTCAACCTGGAACTCACTTTCACCTTTTCCCCTCACAGTGAAAAACCATTAACACAAGTACACTTACACTCACTAGGCACGTGAACCTCACTTCTCGAAGACAAAGCGAACCACTCTCCTGTGCTGACAAGCAAGAGTTAAGGCAAATCCTTAAGACAATGGCAACCAGGACATCATACCAGATGGGACTCCCACACCAAACAGTGTGAGGTCTATTTGGGACTTCATACCGGCATGATCCCCTAAATGTTGGCAGGTCCAACACCGTCAACATTTATGGTGCTATAAGGAGGGAAGCCAATTGTACATGGTTGAAATTCCCCTCACACTCACTCATCAACCATATAGTCAAGGCAGTAACTCGTAACCCCTCTCTCACGACTCTGCAGTTGGTTACTCCTCACCTCCCAAATTTGAACATGAAATTTCATATCAACACCTTCGCTCCATCCATTCCATCACTCGCCAATTCGTAAAATCAGTTGGACTATTCCTAGGCATATAGTACCTTCCACATGCATCCAAGAATCCAAAGGCCACTCCCACAAGAGTGGTTGTATCATCGGTGGAAGAAGCAGTCCTTGATACTCTTGAAGGTTTGGAAGAAGCATTGAAGACGAAGAGGAAACTCCAATCTTCTTTGAAGTCAAACAAGGCACTCTTGTGGTCTTGGGATCAAACTCTGGTATAGGAGGCGGAGGGGAAGGCAGTGGAGGAAGTGGAGGTAGAGACGAACCGACAGACTCAGATCGAGAACCATCAAATTTTGAAGGAGAGGAAGAAGACGAAGAGGACGAAGAGATGGCTGACCCAAATCTTGAATGGATGACTTAGGGACCATTGGCTCTCCTAGATGTTCTGCACAAGATGCTGAAGCAAGTGGAGAGAATGAACATCAAATTTAACCCTAACAATGCGGTGAAGGGAGAAGACCACTTAGACAACTTCTACCTACAGTTGTAGACCCTTGAGGTACGTTATGATGACGTAGCATGTAGAGTGTTTCCATGTACCTTGGACGACCGAGCAACTGCTTGGTATCATAGCCTTCCACCCAAATGTATACAGAACTAGGGATTTTTGAAATGTACGTTCCTTGAAAAGTTTGCTGATAAAAAAACTCTAGCCATGCTACTCAAAGAATTGGGAAGCCTCAACAAGGAGGGAAAAGAGAAAGTGAAAGATTTCAATAAGAGGTTTACGTGTATCTTGAACAAGTTTGCAGCAGACACCAAGCCTCATGACTCCATCACTATTAACTATTACACATTTGTACTGCCAACCACCATTGTGCAGTTCGTCAAGCGAGCTATGAAGCCAACACTATTAGAAAGCTGCGAAGAGGCTATCGCTGTTGAGAAAGACTTGTGCGCCATTGGAGTCATCAAGGATGACAAATCAACGAAAGAATCCAAGGATGTGAGAAGAAATCCCCAAGCAACGACGAGCCAAGGCAGAGACAAGTAAGCAACTGACATCGAGGCCCTCACTCGCCTTGTCAAGAAATTGACCACCGAAATGTCCGAACTCAAGCAACAGAAGATAGACACATTCGCGAACAGTCATCTTCCCAGACAGAGATAGGAAAGTAGTTCATCAACTGGCTCATCAAGCAATAACTGGTAGGGTTCTAAATTTGTGCAGAAGCCTATGTTCCACTCGATCAATGCGTTGATCCTAAGTATTGTTACTCAATGCCTTGATCCTAAGTATTGTTACTTCCATGAAGAATTTCATCCTGGGAACTCTTGCTCAGATTGGAAGCGAGTTGTTACCTTTGCCTGTACTCATACACTCGCTACAGATGGCGACATACAAGAGCAACCAGAAGACGCTGATGATAACGAAGAGGTTGCACCTGATGAAGCACCAAGTTCTGGGCATGTGGTTAATGCATATCAGTGCTCACAAGTAGTCTCTAAGACGAACATCGAGAAGTAGCCCCAAAAGAAAAATGATCGCTAAAATCTTAGGAGTAAAGGGGCTCCCCCAAAACTTGAGGAGATGTAAGAGAAAGTGAGACAGATGATAAAGAAGTCTAATCCACTAGCTGCCTCAAAGCAACAAACACAATGCAAGTCTGGGAAGACAACGATAGATAAGAACACATCCATGAGCAGCAAGTTGCAGAGCAATCTGCCAGACAAAACAAGCATTTGTTCCACCCCGGAAACCTTGATGAGTCTACCACCTCTGGATTACAACATAGTCGATGACATGAAGAAAACTCGAGCAAACATCAATTTATTCGTGTTAGCCAAAGCCTAGAGCCAGCGAGATATCCTTTTATGCGCATTAGGACAAATGGAAATAGACAGCACGCCCTCTACCAGCAGGGGAGCATGCACACCTCCCGGATCACTATCCACTGTGCTCAATACAGTCCGAATGGAAGAAGCAAACTTAGATTTCCCCCCATTCCTACTTTCATTCAAAGTTTTCAACTACAATATCCAAAACTGTTTGGTTGATTCTGGTGCGACAACCAATGTCATGTCGTTCTCCATTGCTAAGAAGATCAATGCATGATGGAGCAAAACATCAGCGAGAATCATACAACTTGATAGAACATCAATACTAGCCATTGGTGAACTACAAGACATGATCATCTGACTATCCCATGACAGTCGATTCCACCAGTGCATCAACATAATTGTCGTGGACATACCAGCAGCATATGGTCTGCTTCTCAGCAGAGATTGGTCCAACAAGCTAGATGGATACTTTTCTACAGAATGGTCTCACATGTGGCTTACATACAAGGGAAAATGCAACCAAACCTAGGTGTAATCCGAGAGGTATATGAAACACAATGTCACTCCCCTTGATGATGAGAACGAACCATTGGCCTTCGCACAACTCATGTTTGGCAACTGCTTCCTGGAAAAGACATTGGAGTGTTATCTTACACGACCAACCCCAACCTCATCAGACGAGCAGTTGGGACTCCTTCCTCACCCAACTGATGATAATGAAACTTGTACAATTTATTTTTCTGTTAGTAGCAGTAGTAGCAACAACGGTAGTAGCATCAGTACCAACACACCGAATGTTCCATGTACAGAGAAGTTGTGGACCATCAGTCTTGATAAATCAGGAACGCATGATGACTCAAGGACTGAGTGCATCTCAGTCATCGAAAACAATGACTATGCACGATTTCAAGCTGTTTGAAGTTCGGAGTCATAAACAATGATGTTGAAGCACTCATGCTGAACACATGGAAGACCAACACTATGAACAAATAGAGCAACTTGGGGATCCACCATGATCCGAAGATGGCTAATATCGGTACAAGTTACACACTGCAGCAACGTCCAATCGTTGACTGCTTGATCGAACAGTACCAGGATGGGCCTGCACGAGTAGATGATGACCTGAGTACCCACTACATGCAAACAATCGAAAATGAGATTCCAGGTAAAGGAGAAGACAAGACATTAAAGCAAAGAATAGGTAACACATACATGTCATTTGTACTCATTTCATCGAACAAATTGATTAACATTTTTAGTGCTTGGATTACTTTCAAAGTTCATGATCACACTTGGTTTTTTGATTTAAATCCTCCACATAAGAAATCTGGGAAGATCCGCTTACGCATTGACTTCAAAAACTTGAACCCTTCCTAGAGTAAAAAGAATTACCCCGTGCCATCATTTGAGCCCATGTGGCACTCAGTACCTGAGACAATAGTGTTGTCTTCACTTGAAGGTTTTCTGGAATGCCACCAGGTTCCGGTAGTGGAGCTCGGTGGAATGACACTGGTCCACGAGAAACTTGGCTCACACACCTATCATTTTCAATCACTCGATGGGGGGATTGATAATCTTCCTGTTAAACGGCCAAGTCCTCAAATATTAGTTCAGTAGGTCGGCCCACGCCCGTGCCTTGTACATAGTCTGCTTGCTGCTTGTTGTTTCATTTGGTTTGTTTTGATTATTATCTTTGCTTTTGCTTTGTTTTATTCTGATTACTATTTTTGTTCATGTGCATTTTGTTTGTTTGATATATTAAAATTTTTGTTTCTGGAAATAAGTATTGCCAAATACTACATTCTAGCTATTGAATAGAGTATGTGGCTTAAATTGGAAGAGACTTATGACACTGCAGGACTTGGTTAGTCTTGTGTCCATTTTCTCTGTGCTTGGTTACAACCTTTGGCCTATGAAGTATTGACGGAAAATACAAGCCATCTGTAAGGGAAGCTTTGGTCCAACCATGAACCTGTGTCCACATTGGGAAGCCCCATGCCTGTACTTAGCTTTCTGCTCTGTGTGTTTAAGCTAATCCAACTAGTAGAAACAAAGAAGGGGAAAAATCTAAACGAGAAACCTATGTCAAAGGTCTTACATGCTTCTCTGAAGGAACAACCTATTCTACTCTCAATAAGTTGGGATCCCTCTTCCACCCCAAATATAAATAAGTTCCTATGCACAACTCTCTTAAAAAATACAAAAGCGAAAGAAGAGAAAGGATTCCTGCACAGAGAGGTGAAGCATGCAACTCCACTGGGGTACTGACCAGGCTCGCTGGCAGTGGAGCAATGTGTATGTTCCTGCGTGACTCCGTCAGGGTACTGTCTAGGCCTGCTGGTAGCGGAGCGACACCAGAGATGAAAACTTATACTTTTAAAATCTTCAACTCGCGAACTAAGCTACCCTTGGCGGATTCGAAACACTGAGATCTAAGCTAAACTTTTGATTATGTTTGACTGAGTTGGCAAAGGGTGAACCATGTATGTCCATGGGGTAAGTGGGGAAACTGAAGTAACCTACATAGTAATTCAATACTTCCCGAAAGACTAAGGCCCTGTGCTAGCAATGAACTGAAGTAGAGAAGTTGGAGTTCTACCAGTGTGTCGCCAAGTGTTGTAGCGGCTACAACCACCCTCCAAAATTTTGGCTTGCACCAATTTCAGAGCCTCCCTTGGAGAATTTCACTTGATGACTGCACACACTTGGGTTCATGCCATGAGCTCATGTGAGTCTTTACATTCACCTTGCTTGTTTATTGCACTCAAGTATTTGCATGTTGATTTCCAAGTCATGCTTGTGACGTGTTCTGGTTATGCCCAAAGTCTTTTCTTCGTATGTGTTTGTTGTGTTCCCCATGAAATCACCTGTCACACTCAGACACGGAGTCACATTCACTATCGCGCAAGCATCGTCTTGATCATGAACGATCAATCACGAGAGTCGCGCTTGTTGCTTGCACTGTCGGTCAGTCATGTTAAACATGTGTGTCTGGGTGGTTCGGTCGTTTCGTCGTCAAGTCATGTGAGTGTGTGTTCATATGATCACCTATGCATCTTTCTACTATTTTCACACTTAGTCATTTTTTCTGAATTTCTGACGACTAGAATCCTCAATGACAACCGAACCATCACCCTGCTTTTGACTTGATCAATTGTCAACCAGAACAGTGCAGAAGCACCAAGCTAGTTATTTCAAGCTGCGTTGCTCGCAAGAAACTCAAATGGCAGTCATGCTGGCCACCCGGACGGTCGACCAACTGTTCGTCTCAGAAATTTTGCAGTGCTCATGAGCAGGCCTCCTGCTACCCATCATTCAGCTCAACTCAGAAATTGTGCAGAGATGATCAGCAGACTGACCTCTTGGCCTTAATGCAATTTTCCCAGCCAACAACAGACTGCTTATTCCCTCCAGGAATTGCATGGTTTCTGCTGCTAGTGACTAAGTAGCCAACTGGTAGTTCCCTCTGGGAATTGCGCAGATTTTTCTGCTAGTGACCCCAACAACCAACTAGCAGTTCCCTCTGGGAATTGCGCAAGTCTGGCTGCCAATGACCCCAGCAGCCAACTGCAGTTCCCTATGGGAATTGTACAAGTCTGTTTTCCAATGACCCCAACAACCAACTAGCAGTTCCCTCTGGGAGTTACGCAGATCTAGTTGCCAATGACCCCAGCAGCCAACTGGAAGTTCCCTCTTGGAATTGCATAGATCTAGCTGCCAGTCTCTCGGGCAGTTCCCCAAAAAAACTGTGCAATCCTTGCCTATTGACCCTTCCTGTAGCCCGGCCCATTCCTCCGGGAAATTGCACAAATATGTCGGTCTAGCCCCTGCTGTCTGTTCGTTCCAGAAAATGTACAAAGCATGCCTGCCTTGCCTTCCAGTAGCCCAGACTGTTCCTCCCAAAATTTGCGCAATTTTGCCTCCCATCCGAGCCAGACCTTGCAGATAGTCGTTGTCAACTCAGATCACCTATCTCCATCTCTTAGTGACTCTTCCACAATTTTCATCAACAGTTTCCTGAAGCCATCATCCCGCATCAGAGCCCTGTTGCCTCTCTCGGTCACTTGCATTCGAATGATCATGTGTCATGGTAGACTAGGAGGTTTTGGATTTGATGTCATCTCGTCATGAGTGTTTGTAGGTATAGGTACACAAACAAACATGTCAAGGCAACGAATGTGATGAACGAAGGGAGCACATGTAGATGGACATGTTAACTAACAGAAAAACGAGTGAAGCATGTGAAGTGGACGAACGCGACGAACATGCACCTTCGCGAACAAGTGAACCTATCAAGCCTTCCAACATGAAAGCAAGGAACAACATGCTAAAGCTTCATCAAGCGAACCAAGGACCATTGAAGACTTCGCGCACTTCGCCATGTGGAGGTGAAGCTATGGTACACCATGAAGACATCCATCACTCAGCAACACTCTAGCTCGACATGCACTTGAGCAACAACACGAATGTACCAGCATTGTCATGTCAAGTCATGAGTCATGTTGCCCACATATCCACTATGGGCTTGATGTCAAACAATGTGATGTAACGTGGAAGTCCAAGAGACCCACTTGTTGAACATAGAGTCATGTAAGTTGGAAAGTCATGGAAGTTGAATGATCATGAGGGTAGTCGAATAGCCACAAGGGTCAATTTCACCCTTGGCTATAAATACCCCCCTCATTTGTACATGAAAGGACTTTTCACCTTAGCTCCTCCCACATAGCCAAGAGAGTTTGTAATCTTTTTCTTTGAGAAGTAAGTAGTGGCTCCAACGCCCCACTGAGAAGGTTAGTGATGTATGGTGTAACGATGTGTCTTGGAACTTTTGCTTAATTCGAAAGCCTGTCAACATGCCAACATGTTTTCACACATGTGTTGTATTTATTGTAAGATTGATCTTTAACACTTGTAATGCATGTTGCTTTAACCATGTGTTCTACATTTGAACTGATTCATTTATTGTAATGCATAATCAATTAATGGAAATGTGTTTTATATGCTGTTAATGTTGTCCCGTCCATGTTGACTGCTTTTTCGGACATCAGACAGACCTTTCACATGAACCTTGCTGTAACAACCGTTGCACTCGCCTTGACTGATTTGTGAGTGTTGTATGTGTTATCTTACCTTGTATGTTGTGACTGCCGCATTTGGGTGGATTGTTCTGCCGAAAGCTATGTATGTCCTTTGTGTTGTGTGTTCCTAGCCGAGTTGGGACTATTCCCTTTCAACCTGGAACTCACCTTCACCTTTTTCCCCTCACAGTGAAAGAACCATTGACACAAGTACACTTACACTCACCAGGCACACAAACCTCACTTCTCGAAGACAGAGTGAACCACTCTCCTATGCTAATAAGCAAGAGTTGAGGCAAATCCTTAAGACAATGGAAACCGTTCCATCATACCGGATGGGATTCCCACACCAAACTATGTGAGGTCTAGTTGGGACTTCATACTAGGGTGAACCCCTTAATGTTGGTGGGTCTAGAACCGTCAACATGACCCGATATTTTTGATATTGTTGTACCATCTTGGTCATGATGGTCTCCAAAACTATTTTAGTAACTTATACTAGTTCCTTTGCTTGAGGATGTTATGAAGTGGATATCTAGTTCTTAGTTTTGAACTTCTGAGTAGTAGATTGGATTAGCTTCGAAGTGAACTAAGGCCCTTTGTTTGTAACAATCTACAATGTGATGCCAAAACAAACAAAAATATCTTCATATAAGAAATCCTCCACTACCTATTTTTTTGCCTTAGATAGGGCCTTGGCCTCAACCCACTTAGTTACATAGTCAATACACACCAAAATGTATGCCTTCAATTTTGATGGTGGGTTACTCAAACCTACAAAGTTGAGAGGCCACTTTTCAAAGGGTTCTATCTTAACTTGTGGTTGCAGTGGAATTTCATTAGATTATGCTATTTTTCCCATTCTTTGACATTTTTCTCAACTTCTAACATATTTCTTAGCACCCCTGAAGATAGTTGGCCAGTAATATCCTTGTTGCAAAACTTTTTTTTTACAGTTATTTTATTAGCAAATTGGCCCCCACAAGGCTCGTCATGACATGCTTTTGGGATGTCATATATTTCATCTTCTTGAAAACATCACCTTATTACACAGTCAAACCCAATTAAGAACATGTACCTTTGAATCCAAGAGTACATAACACTATTTCTAACAAACTTTTGTAATTCTTTGAGTGACATGTATTATGGGAGTTTCCTTGTAACCAAGTAGTTAGTAATATTTGCAAACCAGGGGGAATTAGTAGATAAAGAAAAAACATGTTGATTGGGAAAACATCTTCTATAGGATTAAATTAATCTTTATTATGAAGTTTGCATAAAAAATTAGCAACACAATTTTCCTATTATGGATCTTCAAGGATAGTAATTTCAAATTCTTGCAGAAGAAGAAGCCACCCAGTCACTCTACCATGAGTAATAGGTTTATTCATGATATATCGAGTGGTAGAATGATGAGAGTCTACAAACCCTAGATATCTAACAATATAATGACAAAATTTGTTTATGGCATGAACCACAACAAGGAATTCTTTTTCAAGTACAATATAATTCAATTCAGTTGGGGTTAGGTTTCGACTGTACTATAATTCAATTACAATATAATTCAATGAATGGCATAGGGTTTCTACTCTTCCTTTTGTCATAACACAACCCCAGTTTCCATATGCAAGACATCAATATAAATTTGAAAATGTAGGGGCGAGTTAGGGCCTCGTAAAATAAGAGAAATGGATAATTTTTCTTTAAGGGTACCAAATGGTTGTTGACATTTACTAGTCCAACATAATTCTGCAACTTTTGTTAGGTGGTGGAATAACAAAGAATCTATCTTTGTAAAATTTTATATAAATCTTCAATAAC
The DNA here is from genome assembly GCA_000404065.3 of Pinus taeda. Lineage (NCBI taxonomy): Eukaryota > Viridiplantae > Streptophyta > Pinopsida > Pinales > Pinaceae > Pinus > Pinus taeda. The sequence continues at coordinate 246,261 of APFE031584244.1, forward strand.
ATCGTCCATATGCTAAAACTATGTGGGCATCCTTCTGTGTAGTAGGGATTGATAATTTCAGATTTATTTCTATTTTAGTGGGATCCACCCTAATCCCTTTTGGAGAGATATGGTGTCAAAAAAAATTCCCTTAGTAAGGAGCATTTGGAATTTCTCATTACTATGAAAAAGGCTTATCTCTTGACATCGAATTAATACCTTTTCAATAATTTTCAAGGCTTCCTCAGAAGTTTCTCCATATAACACAAAGTCATCCATATATATTTGAACACAGTCATTGGTCAAGTCGAAAAATATCCCAAGAAATACTTGCCAGAAATTTGTTGGAGCATTACATAATTTGAATGAAAGTACTCAATATGCATAATTTCCCCATATACAAGTAAACATTTTCTTTTCTTGATCTTCTGGGCGTACTTGGATCTGATTGTAGTCGCTAAATCCATCGAGAAAAGCGAAGAATTTCTTACCTGCTAGGGTATCTAACACATGATAAATGAAAGGTAGGGGAAAGTAATCTTCTAGGGTACCCTTACTTAGTTCTTGATAATCGACACACACTCACCAATTTCCATTATTTTTAGGGACAATGACCATGGGTGGGGCCTATTTTCTCTTGGAAATAAGATAAATAAAACTTGCATTCAACAATTTTTGTAATTCCTTTTTTACTGGTATGTCCTTTAGTGCTGGATTCATCCTCCTTTGGGGTTGCCTAATAGGTTGTGAATCCTCCTCTATATAAATATGATGGGTATACAAATTGGGAGAAATCGCCTTCATGTCAGTATATCTTGGAAATATAGAGGGGGGGGTGAATAAATATTTCCCTTTTTCTTTTTCAATTGGTTAGTTAATAAAATATAATATTTAGAGCATGAAGATCAGAAACATAACGAAAACTATTACATCAAGTAGATAGTGCACAAGTATTTGGCTTTAATCAAAGCTCTATTAGGTATGAATATACATACAACATTTTTCATGAGAAATCTGGAAGGAAGTATAAGGCTCCCCAAGGTTTACCATTCAAGATGGAAAGAAGCTAAAGCTTCTTGAAAGTTTGGGCTCCATTACCAGGGATAATGGCTCAAGTACAATGGACTTCTACCACTACAACTTCCACTGCTTTGTTGTTGCCACATTTCCATTGTTCACTGCTGCCACCTCTGTTACTGCTGCTATGAATCATTGCTGCCAATTTTACACACACTGCCCACTACTACACTTTTCTACACTCACTATTTTCAATTGCTGCTTCTACTGTGACCACTATCACATTAGCTTCAAATGTTTCCATTTATCCACTGTGCTCTAATATTGTTGCTGCTTCTACTACTCCTTTTGTTTGCTGCTAATCACTACTACTTCTGATTTCACTTACTGCTGCCACTGCCCTCAACGTTTTGAATTTCTACTGCCTCTGCTATTGAAGACCTAAATTCATAATCTCAAGTCAAGCTCTTTTCCTTTGTTTTTACAGTTATGACCACAAGAAAATTTTATTGCCACAAGTTGAATTGATTAATGTCTTGCTGGTGGTAATATTGAAGTTCATTGTTATGTGCCTTTGTTTAGACCAAACTTCCTTCGTATAAGGTTCATCATAATTCAATCACAGGTCAAGGTTTATATGAGCACAATCATACTTCCAAATATATGTAAGTCACCCGTCTACAAACTCTGTCTACAGATTCATGAAATGATTACATCATTACCTTTGTTCCTCTAAAAGTGAAGTTCTGATCAAAACAACTTGAAACTTGTTCAAGTTTCATATTCCAAACTCATCAGATATATAATATATTATATATATATATATATATATATATATTTCACTTGCTGGTTCCACGGATACCCGGGTTAGTGGGTAGCCGCGCTACGTCCAGGGTTTTTTAAAACTGAGTGGACCGCACCCTAAGGGCATCAACACCCCTCAGCCTATTTACTGACCTAACCCCAAGAGCTTTCGGGATTCGACCCTGTGACCTCCCATTGGTGAGGCACTTGATTTGACCGATTGAGCTAACTCTTGGGGCTTTATATATATATATATATATATATATATATATATATATATATAGTGAGTTCAAGGTTGTCGAGTCATATTTGATGGCCCTATTATGGTCTCTCACAAACTAGTTTACAAGGATTATAGTTAGTAACCTTGGACTCCACATAATTGATTTCAAAAACAGTGACATTTAAACAATAACAATGCTATAGTAGTTGTTACTTCAAATGTTTTAGAGGTGCATCTTGATGTTGCCTTCACTTCAGGTTGTAATATCATATCACTGCACATATTGTTAAGAAGTCTTAAATGTGTCATAGGTATCAGGGTACATTATATTATCCATTGGAATGTTTCCTTATCGGATGGCCTTTGAATGTGCATAGGAAGGGACTTCCAAAACAACAAATAGGTCATACACTTATGCTTGTCAAGATTAATCCATAGTTAGTGCCAAACATGTCAAAAATATTACAGATTTGCAAGGGTCATTTTAGCAAAAATAAGACATATACATATATCACTTCACTATCACTATTGAAAACCTCATTGTTGGTCCTAAAGTAGTAGATAAAATTATCACCGCAGTTAGAACCACAAGAATAAGTGTATCAGATCTCACTGATCATGGTGGATATGAAAATGACTATGTCTGAATAGGGTTAGGATGCATAAATCAATCTCAATTTAACTTGGAAAAAAATAACTTCATATGGCTATGATATATAGTTGCAAACAAAAAAAATGAAATTAGACATCCATGATATGATTTAATAGTTAGAAATTGCCACAAGAGTGAAGTTAGAAGTATGCAACCATATTTTCAAACAACGAATCCCTTGGTCCCAATCAAAGTCCAAAAATTATACATTAATTCACTGAATAGGGCTTATAAACATTCACATAGAAGGAGCTCTAGATTGATAAAAGAAAAAATCATTCCATAGATATGCCTTCGAATGAAACCCTTAATAAATAATCTCACCAAAATTCTTAACCATAAACCAACTCAAATTATTCCATAGAAGTTGTCATCTCAGAACTAATCTCCACAGAAAAGGGTAACTCGCATTGCAATAAGGGAAAAAAAACTTCCATAGAAAACTTAGATCAATTTCAAAAAGAACCTCATATATTTACCTCAGGGAAGCTTACAGAAAGATCATCCAATTTCATCTCAGAATGAAGAGTTCAAAGGCCAATTTATAGTTGTTTGAAGCTATGAAAGGTCGTGTCTCTTTGGGTGAGATGAGTTGAACTAATTGGAGAGAGCCAACATAAGGGAGGGAAAATATAAAGTTCAAAATTTTAAATTTGTTGGAGCCGACTTATGGTTTTGGTAGAAAAAGTACAATTTAAAATTTTAATTTCAAGTAAACATTCCCACCTAAATTTGGACCATTGATTAATTTGATTTGACATAGGGCCACAAGTTAAAAATAAAATTACTTAAAACCAATCCTTCAAATGAGTGTGTGCTACCAATTCATCAATGTTATGAAGCCACATCATTATAAAATTTTCCATGTCATAAATCCTTTAATCCTTCTAAGCCACATCACCATGTATTGTTGCCATTTTGTTATCCCTTGGGATTTTTGCCCATGAATTGGGTCATCAAATTTGACTAAGTGTTTCTCTCAAGCCGTGAAGGCCCACGTGATTCTCCACATACCATTGGAATCAACATGAAGAGTAGAATTAAATGGTGGAGGTATCTGAGGCAAGCATACTGAGATGCTACTCTAAAAATGCCAATAAAATCAAGGTATGTCCATCATCCAAGAATTCAAACCCTAGATCTAGGGTTTCTTTCTTGAAACCTCTTATCCACATGATATATGCGTCTACTCTTGCTTATACATCAATAACCAGTTGCACACATGCTCAATCATCATGCAACTGCTCCTACTTTGACATCAATGACAAATTGCTCAACAATATTTCCCTTTCACATTGATGCCAACACACCAATCATACCAAGGCATGTTGCATCCTGATTCTTTCTCTCTCCCATGTTCCTTCCAATCCTCTCCCCCTTTGACATCAATGGAAAAAGGTGATTGTCTCATCCAAGAGATATGGCTCCCCCTGACAACATGCTTATTCATATGGACCTGTGATCTAAATCCCCCTATGGTGTATCTTTCCCTATTTTTATACAAGTACTGATTTGATGGTGTAGCTCCCCCTATCAATGTGCATCTACCATCAGATCACAATACTATGTTGGAAATCATTTTGTGCCTTCTTTCTATTGATATCATACCACTTGATCTCATGAGGTGTCTTATCCATTAGATTGTTTATTAAAATAAGTTGATACAAATTCAAATGTACTTCTTTGTTTCTCCATAGATTGTTGCATTAAAGTAAGATGAAGGTTGTGTTACCAGACTTATCAGAAATGAGCCTCTTCTTTCTCATTTTTTAAAAGTTATTTTCTCCTCCTTTATGTTGCTTTGTAATGTTAATGAATATTAGAGGCTAGATATGATTCCATTGTTTGACATTACTTCATGTGGCCAAAAGTTATTATCAATGAAAATGTTGTAATTAAAATGGTTTGGAAACCATTTCTTCCATTCCTTGCAAAGACCATTGATTATTGCAATGTAGGTAACAACATATGGCATAGAACCTCTCTTTGCCATTTCATCATACAATTTGAATGCATCACTTATATCACCTTTCCTACAATACACGTCAATGTGTATTGTGTGAATTACAATTTCTGTAACTAAGACATTCTGCTGCATTTTATTCAATAATTCATTACATGATGTAGTAACCCTTCTTTGAAATGAATCATTGATCAAAATGTAAGTAACAACATCTATAAAAAGTCCTTTTTCTTCCATTTCAATCTAAAGCTTGGAAACTCCCTTTTCATTACTTTTCTTGTAGCATCCATTTATCAATACATTGTAATAAGGGTCAATCATTTTGCAACATTATTTTCATAAGTTTCCTCAACATTTTCTTCTTAGAAATATTGATTCACAAGAGCACCATCAGGAACTAAATCCCTTTAATAATTTGAATACCTCACCCATCAGAACATATCAGCAACCAATATCAAGGGAAACCCTTCAATTCCATTTCGTTTAGCTTCCCATAGCTTTCTTTAATTACACATATCACTCATCATAGTGTTGAATGTATGTATGTATTGATGGAAAGTTTGATTTGAAGTATTCCAGTGTAAAGTTGTCATGCTAGGTCCACCAAACTAGCCTTAACCAACCCTCAAAAGATTATTTCGAACATTTTTTAATGGCCAAAATCCAACATTCCAGATTCCGCGAAAGGCATTTGTCTTCTCTTATCATTTTAGCTTGTGCATAGGTTCTAATTTTTTTTAAATGACTGAGAAACCCTCATTTTGGTTTTCCATTATCATTCTTTTGGACATCAGAGGGACTATGTGATGGAAAAGATGATGTAGAGTAAGAAGGCGACATTTTTAGAGCTCCATTCTCCTTTAATTCCATAAATTTTTCTCGTTATCCAACCTCATTAACAATATGCAACAAATTTTTCCCTATCAATCTTGGTGAACAATCCTTTCATGACAATCATCAATCATAATTAAGACAACAAGTCATACAATTGTACATGGCATCATTCATGCAAATGGCTAATGTGATCCAACAAGTACTAATGATTGCATTCATGCTATAAAGATCACATTATTCACACAAAATGCTTCAGATACTTGCCAATAAATTTCAAAAATGAAGTTTCTTGACACCTGTAGCAGTTAGGGATAAAACGTCAATCAAATTTTGATTATGTTTTTGCAATGCAGTATTCTAGTGTTGATGATGTTGGAAATCCATCAACCAAGCGGGTCTCCCCAATTTGAATTCCCAATTAGTCCTCACACCATTCGGAGTAGGAGTCCCATCTAGAGTATCGACCCAACCACCACAACTTAAAGGTTTGCCTCAGCTGTAATGAATAAAATAAGAGAGTATGCCCATAACCATTGAAATCAGTAAGGAATTTGACACTGGGAAACACCAATTGCAATGTGTAAAAGGATACTTGCATGAGGGGAGAGATAGGAGTGAGTCTCTATAATGAAGTAATAGTACTAACCTAAGAGAGACACATGAGAGCATGGAAAGAATCGTTATTTATCTAGCAAAGTAGTTCACATAGACACAACAATCATTAAAGAAAATACAACACACATTCAATAATATAAGTACCAAAGCCACTGAAATATTTCAATTTCGTTAGTACATGTGAACAAAAAACATATCACAAACATATAAAGAATAGTCTTACTACATTGACGATACATGCATGAAAAAGTGTTGGCTCATCGAGCTTTTGGTTATTACGTGAAATATCCAAGTACACAGTTACAACGATGAGCCACTAGCTCCAATAGTGGAACATTAAGTCACTTCTTGCTTCTCCAAAGAATTATCTTCTCTCCTATGCTAAGTTAGAGAATCCAAAGCTAGTTCTCCAAAGGCTAAGCCTACAAAATCCCTTTGCTTAAGTTAATAGGATGTATTTGTAACAAGAGGGATGGCCTTTCATATCCCCTATGACTCTTGAGCTTCCCTCATGACTCTTCGACTTCTAATGTGACTGTTGGACTTATATATGACTTTTGGACTTTAGAATATTTTGTCCATATATGACTATGTGACTTTTCATATTCCACATAGGACTCTTGGACTTCCACATATTACATTTTGTCCTTTCTTTTGATAATTACATCATTACATCCAAAAATGATGTGGTGAGACACATGAACGCACATGACATTGCGATGACATTGGTACAAGTCACAAATTTACAATGATGACACGAACTTCATGATGAAATGGCAATGAAAAGTTGTTCTTCTTGTTGCTTTGTATTTAATATTCATGAGAGGTATGTTCATTACTTAATCTTCTTGATAGATCTTCTTTGTTATTCATCTTCACCCTCCAAGTGGCTAAATGATATGGAGTCTTTATTATGATCTTGATCTTCCATCTTCCATCATAATCTAGTGCCCCTTCATCTTATTGTTCAATTATCAACTTGTCTTTACAAATTCATGAGTGTATTCTAGCATAGTCTCCTCCTCTTTCTCTTCAATCATCATCATGTCATGAAAATATATAGTACCTACAACTAGAAATTACCCATGACAAGATGACATCAATATGAAAAAATTCGAGTCTAACATACTTCATGAAATCACTAATGTGGTTGGAACTAGGTACTGAACTGGGAGGAAGGCTCAGGGATTACATAGTGCACAGTTCTAGAGGCTGGGAGAGGAGGATTGAGGCTTATGATTGTGCAATTTGCAATTCTGGATGCCTAGGAAGGAAGATTGCACAATTGAGGAGCTCAGTGAGGTAGGCTTGTCCACTGAGACTACGCAATGCAAAATTTAAGATAGAAAGAGGCCAGGGATTGCACAGTTGTGCAGCTCAGGAAGGCAAGGAGACAACTTGTTGCTTTCCATTGTGAAATTCATAGAAGGAGACTAGTTGGAGGGAAAAACATTGTAGTTGTGGAGGTCAAGAGGTAATCCTTGAGCATTTTGACTATACAATGCACAATCCTTAGAGGAAGAAACTATGCATTGCGTAGTTCTAGGAGGAAAAGGATCAACCTGAGGATTGCTACTACGCAATACACAGTTCAAGGAGGCTAAGTGAGGTCAAGGTTGGTCGAGTATGAGACTTTCTGGAATTTGACTAAGTGTGGATCAATGAGGTAGAGAGATGAGACTAGAACATGAATTTAACCTAATCACACACTTATAGAGGTCAACCACTTGATAATGAAGCACTTACCAACCAAAATCAACTTGTCCTCATCGAAACGACAACATAACAACACTTACCTCCAAGTGCAACACTTAAGATATACTTTATGATGACATTAGTGAAATAGAGCTCAAGACTCAGGGAATATATCTAATTCATGTATTTATGATGAATAGAACACAATAGTGTAGGAGAATGAATAAAAAATGTCCTTTAAGAATGTACAATTGATTGCCTTCGATTAGAATCAACACTTAAGATACATCTTGTGATGACAGTGACGACACTAGTACGACAATGCATAAAAATTTGGGAATGGGTCTAGTACATGTCTACATGGAAAATAGGACCCATTGGTAACAAATTTTCCTCTCACAATGAACCACGACTATGATTTTACAACTTGTGACACTTCCTGTTCTAAAATATGACACTTGCGAAAAAGTGCAAACGATAGTTGCAAAGGCTTAAAGAAAGTAAACGTGACACATGTCAGAGCAAAGGTAACATGAAAATGACACTTTTTAAAGTAAAATCAAGCAAAAAAACATAGTCACGAACATGAAAGCGACACTTGTGAAAACAAATGTGCACCAAAGTGATAGTTGAGAAAAATCACTGAAATAGAAGTACAATCGTGATTGTAGTGAGGAATACTTTCAATCGAGAGTGTGCATTGATTGTCAACATGTGTTGCATAGTCACTATGACTAGTGATTGCATAAGCCTTATCTTTAAGAGTTGCACAATGCCTATGTAAGTTTGCATAGAAGGACGTGTGTTTATGAATTCTTCGAGAACTGATCATGCATAAGCAAGTGAATTTGACACTTAGAATCTGAGGGAACATCAACTGACCATGAATAAAATATAAATGATCACGGAATGACAAATACTAGGATCATAAGTAGGCTCCAAAATTCAAGTGCAAGCAAAATTTTTGAGGGTGTTTGTCGCAACGACAACACTTGGCGACACACTGGTAGAACTCCGACTTCTTTGCTCAAGTTTCATATTTAAGTGCAAGGTATCAATCTTATGTAAGAAGTATTCATTTTCCATGTGGATTGCCTCGGATTTTCCATTGATCATAGTTAAAGATATAATATCTTCTATTCATTTATTAGATTTGAACACATCAACATAAGACTAGTCACACCTCAACTATTTTGATAAGGGAGAAGGATAATAAGTATACCGAGATTTTAAGCACATTCCCTGGTAATGCTCCGCTGGTAGTGACCCTGAACAGTACACCGCCAGAGTCACCTCAAGGAACAACATCATTTCTTTGCTGCCAACAAACCTGAATAATACCCTGAAAAAGTTGCTTGCTTCACCTCCCTGTGCAGGAATCCTTTATCTTATTCACCTCTGAGTTTATTTTCTTAAAGATATGCTTGAAGCATTTATTGAAAATTTATAGCATGGGTGGAAACTCCTAACTTATTGAGAGCAGGAGAGGTTGTTCCTTGTTTGAGGGATTTGAAAGATGATTGAATTTAATATTGAATTTTTAATGTTTTGTCCTTTCCCTTCTCTGCTACGTTGATTCAACATGTCGAAACACCATTTAATACAAGGCTGAGTTAGAGTGGAAGATCCTAATAGAAATACAAGCTTCCTAGTTCGACCAAAGCATTTTCATATGGAACAAATCATATTTTCCATTCAAACTTCATTGAATTTAAAGATGTGTAAATCCAATATAGAGAAGAGGATGAAAGATAAGTCAAGCATTGTTCATTGTCGCAATTTCCCTTTTCAAGTTTCACCACATCGTTTTTTTAGCCAAAGAGGAGCATATTTCATGCAAAGTCTTATTAATCGAAACACAAAAGAAAACAATAAAAAACAAAGAAACAAGACAAAAAATGCAAGAAAATGGAGGTTGAACATAAAAAAACTTGCAGACATAAACAAAAGAAAATTAGAGACTAGATGGAGAGCAAACGCCAGATGAATGCGAAAAGGGAAACTAGAAAGAAACTAGACCTACTCCTAACTTAACTAGTTAGAAGGGTAGGGCTAAGTATAATGAAATTTACAATGTAGCCACCACAATTGTTCCCGACCTACGAACACAAAGATACCAAAAATTAAAACTGATATATTTTAATGTGCAAAAGAAAAGAAGAGATATTGAATAACTTACACAAAAAAATTGAAGGTATTTCATGTCAGAAAAAATATGTATGGCAACAACTACCTCTAACAACCTTGCAATCTTACCTTTTTGACAAAAACAACAACCATACAAACCTTGACGACTTCTTGTATATTCATCGGGGTTTCCCCTTTTAGCAAAGAATTAAGAAAGTTCGAAGCTTTTTATTAACAAAAGGGCCTTCTAAGTAAGATATCTCCAACCACCTATAGATTCGATCATGAAATCCAAAAAAATCCTCTTGAAAACCCTGAAATCCTCGAAAAGATTAATTTTCAATTAAAAGCATGGGATCAGGATGAGAATATTGTAAGGGAAAATGAATCTGATTAAGTTCAGAAGGCTTGTCAAGATAGTGAGGTCCTGGAAGAATCATCAATGAAAGCCAAAGTGCCTCAACTGCTTGACAAGTATCTGAATAGTGAGATGATAAACCATAAAGACCACTAGATTCAACTAGAGCAAATTATGTAAAGCAACCATCATCATATATACTAGTGGGAAAATGGTTATTGAAATAACAGTTATTAAATCCAATGTTATGATGATATTAGTAGATTAACATACAAGAATCTTGATTGATGATCAGTTCCCTTTGTGTCCAAATCCATGCTATAATAGTACTACGAGAGATTTCAGAATCAAAGTAATTGTTAGCCTTGTAAATATATGAAACTGATTTAAACAACATGTTGACAAAAGGTTAGAGGAATATGTCGAACCAAATCTAGAATCCATATCAACATGGGGGTTTTGATCCACTAAATGATTCAAGACTTGAATACTGATAAAAAAGATTGATTGGGTTCTAACAAAAATGATTAGTTTAGAAACATTCACAATGAATATTAAGGGCTAATTGTTCAGCAAAGCACTCAATATATATTAGTTCTTCGACCAAAGATAATATTTAAATTGATCAGATGTATAATTTTGTGCTTCCATGAAAGGGATACATTCCAATCCCAAGTTAGGTGCAAGAGGTCTACATGTAGATGAATTCACTATGGTGGTATCCTCAATCTGATCAGTAACTTGATCTTGAGAGATAGAAAAAATACGAGGAGAGATCCCAAAATACATCGAGGATAAGTTTGCATCCAGCTCAACAATATAAAGTAAATAGTTTTGCGAGGAAATCCAGATTTGACATGGTTTGGGGATCTTACCAAGATTGTTAGAACATGACATAACCATCAATGAGAGTTGAAGTGCCTAGACTTCTTGACAAGTTCCAGAAATTTAAAAAGGTAGATTGTTATATACCTAGGGGGGCTAATATGGGGTACCGAGATAATACTTCTCTTCATATCTCTCCATGTGGAGTCTCTAGCCTCTATATAGGCCTCATACATACAATACCATGCATCATTACCATGGTTTCCTCATACCATCAACTAATACCATGGGCCCCTTACATTATTATTAACTACTTGTGGTCGCTTACATGACATGGGTTAACCACCTTATTTATTACTATGGCCCATCCCATTATTACATTATTACCTTGGGTACCTCCCTCGGTACCCCATATTACCCACCTAGGTATATAACATTCCACCCCCCTTAGCATGTTTTGTCCAACATCGGAAGAACAC
>APFE031584244.1:257841-300321 GCA_000404065.3 Pinus taeda
ATAATAAGATCTACTCAAAAGAGTAGTCCACTGATACCATGCACGTGCATCTAGCCATCCAAGAGAAAGGTGAACCCTCGATCTTGCTGGTGCCTCGTTGTCTTGAGATGGAAGTTGACCGTGGCGCTCTTCTGTGTTGCTGTGTAGTAGGTGGATCATCTCTCCTTTGTCTCCATCATGTGAATACTTGGTTTCCATCTTGATGGTTGTCGTGCGGGGAGATGTGGGTGATGATATGTTGAAGTTTTAACCCACGATGGCTTTGGCTTGACTTCACCCTTCTGTGGTGCCTGTTGTGGTGTCTTCTTTTTCAATATGACTTCAACCACTGAGCCCTCCTCTGATGTATCATCACCTCTAACATTTCCTTCTGCCGCCTCTGTTTGTGTTTGATTGTCGATCATCAAAGGCTCATCATCTGATATGTCAGTCCCTTGAACATGTTCTGCTTCAGCGTCCATGTGCTCTACCTGTTTATGGATGGAAATATCCTGTAATGTAATTTTCTTCTTTTTATACCATAGCTTCAGGAATTTCTTCTGTACATTAATATTAATAGTACCCACGGATTCCATCCAAGGATATCCCAAAACAACATCCATAGTATCCATCTATGAAGCATAAAAATCACCATGCAACACATATTTATCCATAGAAATCTTCAAATCCTTGTACACTTGAACATACTCATTATCAACCTGTGTATGCTCAATTTGTTTTGCTGGGACTTGCAATTTTTTTGCCAAATTAATATTGATAAAATTATGTTTACAACTAGGATTGATAGAAACAATGATCTTCTCTTTTTGAATCAATCCATGCACCTATAATAAGGATATACCAGTAGGAAATAGCCCCTTATGTGTTTCATTCTCCTTTTTTCTAGCCCGAGACCATTTGTCCAAAAGGACTTTTTCAAATTCTGCATTTGAAAGTTTGGTCAACTGCGTTTTGTCAAGTGAGTACCACCATTTGGCAGCCTCATCTTTTAAATTAAACCACACTGAATCCCTCCAATATCTCCCATACATACGCTTTAGTTTCTTTATGAATTCTTCAATAGTCGGACCATCATCTTTTCCTGTAAAAGTTTCCTTGCTAGAAGCCATGAAGGTTTGAAAAAATCCACTTACTTGGCTAAAATTTGGGAATGTCACAGTTTCGTCAATATTGCTCAGAATCTCTATTATAACCTGTTTTTGGAAATGTAACAACCATTCTGCATCTGCCCATGTGATAGAAATCCCGATCCAGGCACTAGAATTCCAGATCTGCGCTGCTACTCTCGGGCCGTCACCCAAAATTTCTGAAAAAAAGTGCTGATTTTAAATCAGCGATATCTCCCTCATCCGGACTCCGATTCGCCTGATTTTTTTTTGAAATTGGGTGTTTTTTCACAAAGATTCTAGATCTGCAATTAGATCTTGCAGATCTTGCACCAAGACGTCTAGATCTGTGCCGCAAACGTGCTGCCCTGAAAAATTAGCTGCAACCCCACTGATTTTTAGATCAGCGATATCTCCTTCATCCAGACTCCAATTCGACCGATTTTTTTTTTGAAATCTGCTATTTTTTCACAAGAAATACAGATTTGCAATCAGATTTTTCACATCTTGAACCAAAACCTACAGATCTGATCTGCAAACTCGTCGCCCTTGAAATCCTGCAAAAAGTAAAAAAAAAAATTCCACTTTTGTGCCCAAGAAAGTGCTCTGATACCACTTGTTGTATATCTAACCCAAAATATTATGATAATAGAAATAAACCCAAGAATAACAAGATTTGAATAGATAGAATGCTTCTTTATTATCAAACCCTTAAGGTAGGGCAACACCATACAATCACTCCTTAAGGAAGGAGAATACTCCACAAGCCATATGCTTGTTCATATAATAATACTTCTCTTCATATCTCTCCATGTGGAGTCTCTAGCCTCTATATAGGCCTCATACATACAATACCATGCATCATTACCATGGTTTACTCATACCATCAACTAATACCATGGGCCCATTACATTATTATTAACTACTTGTGGTCCCTTACATGACATGGGTTAACCACCTTATTTATTACTATGGCTCATCCCATTATTACATTATTACCTTGGGTACCTCCCTCGGTAACCCATATTACCCCCCCTAGGTATATAACATTAACTATCGCGCTCCAGAGGATGAGTCTTACGACATTCATTGGAACCCCATTTGGGAGCCTTCTGAAGAAGACTTTCCCGTTACTCCTCCTGGTGTTTCGGTCTTGATGTCTTCCTCTGACATGGATGAGACGACCCCCATCTCCGGTGAAGAATCCTTTGTGGCAGGAGGTGAAATACCTATACCTACGGAAACTTCACCCTTCCGTGTCACTCCATTGGTGTCTCATTTCCTTTACGCTATAATGTTTTGGGAGATATCATCAGTTCTAGATCTCCCCTTTCGAGTTCCATATGGTCTCATACTGTCGCTCTGACTTCGAAGCCTTTTACACCCCAGATTCACAATGTTACTGTCACATATGTTTCGATTATTCCAACCGTTAGTGTGGCTTCTTCAACCCCTGTTGTCAGTGTCGTCACTGCTTCTTCAGTGGTGACTACTATTGCTAGGCCTTCTGTTGGTCCTACCAATAGTGGCCCAACGGTAGGAGTTGTTAATCCTACACTAAGTGCCCCACCTTCTTCTGGTTCCATTCCAGTAGGGGGGCATATGATCAATATATACAAGCTCTTCAGAATCTGGATCCACAAAATCTGTTTCATTATTATGATTATCGAGGAGCTCATATTTATTAGCCCGGACCTATGCCATCTCAACCTGCGATTGAGGTCACGGTTTTGTTGTCTATTTCTTGGGGCACCACCACTTATCACGGTGGAGAAGCACCGCCTGCAAATCTTCAAGGACCACCCTATCAAGGTCAGTCGTCTTACGGGAAGCCCCCTCATGGAAAACAGTGTTACAGACAACCTTATCCAGGACAACCTGGCGGCCCACAAGGAGAACCCTTCCAGGGACAACCTTCAGCCTTTGGTGGTCCATATTTTACCTACTTCAGACAACCTTCGGCCTTTGGTGGTCCATATTTTACCTACTTCGGACAACCTTCTGGTAATCCGGGACAACCTTACATACAACAAGGCCAACTGGGTATCCAGCACGCCTACCCTTCTGGGCAAGTCGGTCAGCCTCACGTTCAACAAGGCCAACCCACTGTCCAGCCTAGTCAACCATCTGGACAAATTGGTCAGCCTCAAATCCAACCAGGCCAACCAACTGTCCAGTCTTCTCAGCCATTCGGCCAGTTAGGACAACCCTCAGTTATGCAAGGCCAACCGAATACCGAGCAAGCTCAAGCTTCTGGGCAAATGGGTCAACCTCAATCTCAAATAGGTCAACCTTCTAGCCAGATGGCTTAGCCTCAGTTCTCCCAAGGACATCCATCTGGGATTGTTCAACTGGGCACTCAAATGCTCATCGCTTCTCAAGCCCCACCCAATTTTCAGCCCCAGACTGGGTTCCAGATCCAATCCGGTCTTCAAGCTCAAGTTGGACCCCAAACCCAACCTATTTATCAAGCGCAACCTAGCTTCCAGGCCCAGTTTGGAGCCCATCCGCCTTATAATTTTTAACAACCCAAAGGGCAAACTCAATTTTCCCCATACCAAAATTATCAACAACCACAGGTTAACCCTTATCAGAATTTTCAACAGCCACATGTTGCTCCTGTGGGTCAAGTTGGCAATCAGTGGAATGCAAGGGGTCAAATCGAAGGTCAACCATCCAGTTACAACTTTAACCCCTATGGACAAAATCCCTACAGGCCAAATCCGTCTGGACAAAAGCAATGGGGGCAACAGGGAACTAGATGGAACTTTGGTGTTGTTTCTTATCCGTGGCCTCAAATGTCCTTCAACCCTCAATTACCCTTTTTGGCGATGTTGGAATTACCAGACGTGTCCAAGCTAACTAATGATCCTATTCTTGATGATTTGTATTGGCCAATGGTTCCAACTAAGATTCCCGGTGATTGTCCCAAATTCGATGGTAATGCTGAATTCATGGCTTGATGATTCAATCCGGCTCCGCCTATTTCAACAGAGTCTCACTAGCTTTGCTGCCAAATGGTATATTGAGTTGGCTCGTGGAACTTTTCAGGACTTTAACTCGCTGGCTATGGCATTTTTAACTCATTTTCAGTTGTCGATTCCATATGAAATGGGCACACACCTCCTAACATCTTTGAAATAGAACACGGCTACGCATATCTCTGATCACATCCATGAATGGAGACGTCGTCGTCGTTTAATTAAGTTCTGGATCCCCGATCAACTTTTGACCAACTAGTTTACGACCTCGTTCGTTAGTCCGATATCCCGTGACATTGCTATGAGGGTATGTGTAACTGAAGAGCAAGCCATTGCGCATGCTCAGTACCTTGACTTGGTTTACTCCCAGTCTGGTACGTTATATGATATTTTTCCAGATGCTCCACGATCCGGAACTTTCCAAGCTCCGTTAACACCATCCGTTTATGGTGTCATAGGTTTCGTTAACGCGTCCTCTCGAAAAGCTCCTACCAACCCTGCAAAGCAAAAATCTAATGCTCCAAATGAAAATGCTTCCCAAGCTTCATCTAATTCTGGTAAGACCTCTAAGGTTAACGCCGTTCAATCCACCTTGGTGGACAAAACCTTGAGAGATAAGAAGAGGGGAAGAGGAAAGAATAAAGTCGATCAACCTAAGCCGGACCCCCCTAAGCCTCCAACCGAGGAAGGTGCCTGTTATCGCTCAGGTTGTCCCTTGGCTCCTTCAGGGATACGGCCGAGGTAACCACAGACCAGGCTTTGGATTGCCGGTCCTAGCATACCAGTAGTCAGAGAGGGCTCTCTCTTTGGGATTTAGCTTTGTTTTAGGGAATGATATTAGGCTAGCTATTGAGTACAAAGGGTTTTGTTTTTTTTTTGGTGAGAAGAGAATGGTTTCAAGCAGAGAGGCAGTGCATCGAGTGATGAATTTCAAACCATTGGGCATGGAGTCAGAGGAGCGGGACTGCTGGTGTGTTTTTCTTGGTTACGAGGGGGATATGGAGCATATAGCTGCTCATGAAACAATTGTTCGGGTTTTGAAAGGGATGAAGCGGAGGCCAGAGATGGAAGGCAACTAAGATATCTTTGATCCGGCTGACCGAGGTGAGGTGGATAGATTCTACCTAGGAACAATTTAAGATTTTCCTAAATAACAATCATATGTGGGTGAAAAAGAACTAATATGCTCCCTGAGGTATTCATATTAAAGCTTTAAGTCAGAACAAAAACATATAGTACGTTTGCAAAAAACTGTGTAAATTGTTGTAAGGCCAATTGTAGATTAGTCCTCCTTTCTGCAATCAAAAATAGATTTTATCTAGGGACAATTAAGATTTCCTAAATAATAATCACTCATGGGTGACAAAGAGTTAATATGCTTCGTGAGGTATTCATATTAAAGCTCTTAGTCAAATTGCAAAAAAAAAAAAAAAAGACTTAGTGTAAATGTTGTAGGGCTAATTGTTGATTAATCCTCCTTTTTTGCACTCGAAAGTAGATTTTATCTAGGGACAATTAAGATTTCCTAAATAATAATCGCTCATGGGTGACAAAGATTTAATATGCTTCGTGAGGTATTCATATTAAAGCTCTTAGTAAAATTTCAAAAAACTTAGTGTAAATGGTTACAAGGCCAGTTGATTGATTAGTATTCCATTTCAGAAATCGAAAAAATAGTGATAATGAAAGTAATATATGAGAACTGATTTTATACAGACAAAGATTGTTTTATTAGTCCATATGAGAGCATGAGAATTTTTTGATTACCCTTCAGTATTTTTTCAAAAAAAGAAAGCACAGTGGACAACCCATTATCTGATCCTTTAAATGATCTTTGATCTCTCAGCCAACAAACTTTCAATATTTCAGCTCAAACCAGCTGGATTGGAAGTCTTAAGGAGATGAGGAGTACACAAACAAAATCCTTATTTAGCATATCAGCATGATAGTGAAAAATCTCTGTCTAGTAGCTGAAAAAATTTCTTGTATAGATGCTAGAACATGGGCGGATTCACCGAGATAAGAGGCCAAAGGAAATCAGCATTCAATACCAGTTCAGAGGAAAACATAAAAAAAATAGCAGACCTTGAGCATAGAGTGAGGTTCAGCAAATTCTATACTAATCTTTCTAGCTGCTATTTAGATGGCGATATGAGCATATTATGAGCGTGAAACATAAAGAAAAACAGAGATGAGAGGCACTTATTGATTTATGTGACATCCTCGGAATTCCGTAAGGCCCCTTTAAACACCAAGACACAGCACACAGTCCATTTCCAAAAAAACTCCCGCAGTCTTTGACTAATGAATCATACTGGATATACAGGACTAATCTCTATCAGAGTTCATCGACCAATTCTTACTTTTTTTCTCCTCTCTTAGACTGACTATGGGGTGGTTTATATAGTGAAGGATTTACAACATTCCCTTGAACAGGTGTCACGGGAAAAATATTAAACAAATATCTCCCGATCATATCTGAAAAATATCTATGAATTAATGTCTTTAACTCATCGCTAGGCTGGGAATTAATGCATATATATCTGAACAGAGTTGTGCTAAGGCAGCTGGCAGTTTTGGTTATGTGACTAAGGGTTGTGCTTTGAATACTCTTGTCCGCATCCTTCAAGCGGTTCTGCTGCTTTTATGTGGCCTCTTTGTTGGTTTACTGAAGTTGCTTTGTTGTCGTATCGGGCATTTACTTTCCTCTCAAACTACTTCAGTTGTTCAATCGCCCCTGACTTATCTCCTGTGCTCATTCAATACAACCTCCAGGTGTATTGGTTTGGTTTATCTGGCTGTGACACAGCACCTCCAGATCTCTTTAAAAACAGAGTAGGCTTCCAGGTTTCCCGCTTTCACCAACAGTGATTGCGCATTTTCTAACTGTGTTGCCTGTGTGATGCTTGCTGTATGTTGATTGCCTGTGTGATGTGCACATCATTTTTTTGCCTGTGTGATGCTTGTTGTATGGTGATTGCCTGAGCTACTTGCTTGCTATATGGTGATTGCCTGAGCTGTATATGCGCATCATATTTTTTTGCCTGTGATGATTTGCTGTGCGCATCACATTTTTTTACTTGTGATGATTTGCTGTGCGCATCACATGTTTTGAGTTCTCTTTTAACTATGTATGCTGATTGCCTGAGCTGGTTGCTTGCTGTATGGTGATTGCCTGAGCTGTATATGCGCATCATATTTTTTTTCTTGTGATGATTTGCTGTGCGCATCACATTTTTTTACTTGTGATGATTTGCTGTGCGCATCACATTTTTTGAGTTCTCTTTTAACTGTGTGATGATTTGAGTGTATGCGCACTGCAATCTTGAGTTTTCTTGCAATGGCAAACAATTTTGGACTGCTGCATTTAGAGTTTGCTGATGTTGACACATGGTTTGAAACATCCAATCCAATCCTGCGTTTGATCAGCATCAAAACCGTCCTGGAGTTCAAGAAAATACTATGATTGCCATCCAATCCTGTAGCTCAATGTATTCTTTCTGTCCAGCCTTAGGAATTGCATGATTGTCACCACTTTGTTCAGACATCTCTCCTGAGTTTGTCTCTGGATGATCACTTGATGTCACTGCAATCTTCTTTTCTGCCAACAGCTGAAGGCTCCCATCATCTGCTTGACATATTTGCGTTTTACACGACCAGCGTCCAAACGTTATGCACCTGCCATATCATCGAACTAAGAGTACTCAAAACTGCAATAACTGATTTGAGCTCAACATCCTGCTGCCAGAAGTAAAACATACAGGTTATCAAAAAGAAATGTTTGAGAGTACAACACCCCCTCGATGAAATATCTAACTTGGCTCAGATTTTCAGAAAAACAAATCTGCAATAACTAGCACGACAAGGAAAACAATGTTTTTGATCTATTTGATGAACAAATCAATGAGAACATGGCAGTTTTGAAGAACTATGAGCCACTGGAGACTATTTAGTGGCTAACATCCTTTTTTGCCCTCAAAGACTCCAAAGCTTTTCTTCGCAACTCAATCTCTAGCCTTTGCTGCTCATTTTCCACTTTTTCATTTTGACTCTTACAAGTTTGATCCCTCGAGTTGAATCCTTTTTTGGAGAGTTGAAGAAAAGATTTCTTCTTTTTTTTTTCAAGGAAGGTTTCTTGCCAGCACTTTCTGGCACAGCCTTCTGTACCTTAGTAATGCCTGTTCCATAAGACACACCAGCAATTGAACATTTGAAGAATTCTATCTCATTAGGTGTAAGAGTGCCTGTCTTTGTCCGGAAGGATGGTGCTAACCTCACCCAATTCTTCATTCAAAAATTTTGAAGTTCGAGCAGAAGGAGGCTTGTCAACTTCTTCATAGTAAAAAAGAACGCTTGCATTACCTTCATTATTTCCATAGATACATAAAGTGATAATGGAACAAAGTAACCATACAGCACAAAACTTGTAAAGAACTGTAAAATTCCAGCCACAAAAGAATTGTCCTTATTAAATTTAGCAGACTCTATTCTTGCCATGTGCATCTTCAGGTTGCAAATATGTTTGGTTCTGGTAGTCCTTGGACAGCAAGATAGACAATGCACCACTGTAACCAAGTGACAATATGATAAGAGGTAATAGCTGGAATATAACCACTTTACAAACACTATCCTTCTGAACTCATGGTTTGTTCATTTGGGTACAATCTTGTCCTACACATGAAAACAGAGGGTGCTGGTGCCTTTTGCCAAGGTTGGGATACAAAACCCCAAACTCCATCCAACATTTTTTGAATGCACATGAACACAGATATAGACATAGACAGACCACTAAACACTTCCAAAGTCCCATTTCACAAAAAAAACAGAACTAAAGGTTGATTGTCCTTTGTAGTAGTAGTAGAAAATGCCGAGCTAGTTATGGTTATATTTCAACCAATGGAGGGGATATGTATTTAGGGGGATCTCGTATAATGTTTTTAGTATGGGGAGGGAAAAAATAACTGGGATTTAGATAATAAGTTAGAAGTCAATATGTAATTTGATTCAGAGAGCGCTAAGGATAGGAATCTTAGGCTTTTGAAGGGGAAAACAGGACCTTTTTAAGCGGATTAGGGGAAGTTAGCGAGTGTTTTGAGGGAAAAAGGGAAATTCAGACATGCCTCGCTTGAGCTCCTCCAATTTGAAACTGCCTTATGCTTGAGAGGCGAACGGATAACACACTTGAGAATAATGAAACGGATCCCCAGCCATGTTTCTGCCACCATAACGCTACCTACCCGGCCTACTCTCCTAACATTTTTTCTTCTTTTGGCTTGGGTGCCCTTGAACTAGTACCCCCAGCCTTTCAGCCTTTCTTTCAGCTATCCTCCTATCTGAATCGAACCTTGTCTCTTCCGGGGCTCAGATTAAGCTGATGAGCGCCCTGGTTTCTCTACCTATTTACCAATCCGCCAAGTTTTAAGCTTGTTTGGCCAGATATTCATCTCTACATTCTAAAGAAAGCAATTGAAACCCAGGGAAGCCAAGTTTAAACTGTTTGTCCTTCCCTTGACTGAACAGCTCTTCAAAATTTGAATGACTTATCTAAATGCAACTCTCTGGAAATATGGAACCTTTGCAGTAAAAAAAAGATGACATATTTGGCATGCAAACCGTCAATCATGAAATATGAACCCCTATTTGCAATAGGAGGCTAATAGTGGCTCCACTTGGGGATGGCCTTTTTCTCGTGAAAAGCCAAGAACAGCAGGTCAGACTGCCTTGATCATCTATTGTCGCTGTAGACTGCAACATTCCTTGGTTGGTCGCTAAAATGACTTGATTTTTCCATCCGTTTGATTTATGAGGCTCTGTACTCAATGTCACAACCAAAAAGTAAAAAAAATTCCAATACTTTTCAGCTAATCAAGCATAAATTCCTGAAAGTTACATGGTAACTGTCTCTATCCAGTTGCCCACTGTGCAGGCAGGCATATCACTGATTTTTAACAAGCCTCAGCATTTTCCTCTTTACCTGACAGACATGAAAGTCAGATATAGTTTCTGCAATGGTATCAACAAATTTTTAGAAATTCTTGTACAAGTACCTTCTTACAGTCCTTGCTTCTCGATGCCAAGCAGATACTGCAATGAGAATTCTGTTCAACCATCCAAAATACATAGCTCCTTCTTCCGTGGTCTTGACTATTGTAATATGATTGGTGGAGCAAAGTTTTAACTGTGTCCTTAACATTAGCACTGTTTCTCAACATTCATACGATCTCTAATATCCCTTGGAATTGTAGCATCATCCTCAGTAGCCGGTCACGTAGGTTCTTTGTAGACATACTTTCATCAGGCATATGATGTAGTTGGAGTGCGAAGTTTGACTGCTAAAACCTTATCTGGACTTATCTCAAGCATCCATGGTTGGACATCTCCAACCCTTCTTCTATTTGATATAAATTGTAAAGAAGCACCAATGGATTCTGTATATTTTTCAAGCTGCTTTCCCACATTATCTAATTGCAATAGTTCCCTGTACAAAGATGACTCAGTCTTTTGAGCAGAACAAAACACTTCTACCATATCTGCCAGGCACTCGCATGCTGCCAAATGGACCTGTGCAATCTTTATGCTGTTGATGTATTCAAGTATTAGTGGAGACAGGCTCTGAAAGGACTCAGTGATCAGGATCTGTTGGACATCTGCTTGTTTCAGAAGAAATGCTGGAAGCTTGTGAAGCATCTACACGAAGCCTTCCATAGAATGCTCGAATTGTGGAAAAAGCTGATAATTTTACTTGCCATGAAAGCTCTGGACGAAGAGAATTAAGAAATGCTGCAATCCTGTTTTTTCCATGTTCAAGTATATCAGATATTTTTGCAATAGTTACAATAGATGTAATGCAGTCTAGAACCTTTCCTAGAGGTGGGAGCAGATCTCCATTTTCCTCTGCACTAGAACCATCCAATGATGAACCACTGTGATCAACTTTCCCAGAAGACTTTTGAGTGCAACTTTCCAGTAGAAAAGGCATAACCATATTACAAAACTCTGGCTTTACCAAAGGCCTTGATTATCTTCTCTAAATCACGGAATGCTGCTTCACGATAAGACTTCTTTTTCATCATCAAACCTGGCCATAAAAACTACAGGAAGAACTATTGTGTGATATCCTTTCATAATATCAGCAGCCTGTTGGGAAAACGTCTTAAGTAGTATAGCACTTGCCACCTGAGTTTCCTTGTCACCAACCCTTGTGTTCAGTCCCACTCCTGAACGAACAAGCTGAACAAGACGAGGAACCAGTAGTTCTAATGTAGGGGGTCAATATGCTTCAGGTACAGATCAAGAGTTTCCTACATAGGGGAATCCTTTGCAACTGCAATACGCCAGTTTCCAAACTTCTCTTTCTGAATACCAACACTCTCTGCATGTAGCTCATCATAATTAAGCCTTTGATCTTCTAAACTTGAGAGACTTTCTACCATACAAAAAACCAACTCTGGTAAATGGGGCCGAATCGCATCGCTGGCAGCCTTTGCAAACTTCATAACCAAATTGATCGAAACTTTCTGAACAGTTCCAACTTTGCTCATTATACCATTAGAAAGCATAAATGGTAAAACAATCGCCATTGCTGCACTTGCATCAGACCTTTCGGCGAGGGACGAGTCACATAACTTTAAACTAAATGAAGTTGCGACACGGCAGAGACTGTCACCAGTATTCCGAACACTTTCCTTCATGTCATCCATAGCTCGAAAAAAGCCGTGATCCAGTCTCTCTCCAGGTAGTTTCCAACCTGATCAAATTTGCGCCCCTGTAAGAGATCTGAAAGAGCAAGGCATGAAGACTCACGAGAACGCCAAAGTCTAGATCCAGTTTGTGTCAATAAATCCACAATTATATCATTAAAGAATTCATCGATGGTCTTCTTGGGATCTGCCATCAGTGAACGCCAGATGTTCTTCATTTCCTCTCGGATATTTTTATCTGGATTGTACTGATAGCGGACAAGCTTTGGCACAAGCAAATGTAAATGAGGCTTTCAGTGCATCACCAGCCTGCTTTGCAATTTTAGAAAATCAAAAAGCGACACCATGTTTAGAATTCAGAGAGGCCTGATAATTGGCCAGATCCATGAACTTTATAAATCAGATCAGGTTGGCGCATGTTAGTTGCTTAGACTGCCGAGTTCCTTATATCGATATGTCTCACGCCTTAATGAAATGGATGATTGGAGTAAATTCGGCTCCTACAAACAAAATTATCAGTGTTGAACTTCACAATAAGACTTCTTTTTCATCATCACTCCCTGAGATGAGCCTGGTCGGCTCTGTGCGTGAAAAATCCACACTCCATGCCCGTTTTTTATGTTCTTCATACATCATGACACTTTGACGAGTATTTACATCCCAGATAGTAAAAATGCCTTCATAATCGCTGCTGGCAATCTGAGACTTGATATACTTGCTCCAGCTCATGCAACTTAGCTTAGATCGAGTGGACATCTCCACAACAGGACAGTGCACATCTGCAGGTTCATTTATTACTGTTGCAAAGTCAAACACTTTGATCCGCCTGGAAACACCGGCAGTTGCAAATAGTTCATCATCTCGATCAAACTTTAATGAAGGCATTTATCCCTCACATCCCACAATCGCAGTGTACTGTCTGTAGATGCAGAAGCTAGTTCATTTGTTGAAATGAATTTAACATAGGAAACTGTTTTCCTATGACCATTAAATTCACATAATGGAACACTAGGTTTCCTCAAGTCATAATAATGAATGTGATGATTTGATGAACCAACCGCAACATAATTAGCTTGATCCAGGATTGTACTCGACACAACAAATATTTTCTTTCTGTATCAATTTGACCATTGTTCTTGACAGTAATCTTTAGTTCACGACATTCTTCAGACATGCTAGAATGTTTTGTGTCAAGTAAAAATTGATAATCCTTTATCCAATTAATAATTCCCATGGAAAGACCCAGTTCATGCAGCGTAACACGTTCATCATGGCCAGCACATTCCTGTAAAAGTACTTGGGATGCATCTGCTGCTAAAGTACTCAATCCTGACAATAATATATTTGCAGCAAAGGTGCAAAATTCTGGAGGTATAAATAAGGCAGTCCAACATAAATCTGGCAGCAACCCTGGGAGCCTGAGTGTCTTGATCAACCTTCTGAGATCTGTTATTGTAATCATGTAGAATATGTGGTTTTCCCAAAACCGATGCATGCACAGAAATCTCATGAACATTCATCTCCCTCTGCTGATATTTCTTACAGTTAATGCAATTTTTTGTCTTATCCAAGGCCATAAATAGTTGTAGAATCAAAACAGTCTACACAATTTTTTACCAGTATATCTGTTGCTCTTCCTTCACTAGTGTCTGGCTTGATATATGAAGCTGCTTGCCAGGCAAATGCAGAAACTATTACTTTCCAGCTCTCAGTGTTAAAGACCCATGACCTTTTTGATCACACCAAGGTTAATTTGAGGCATAAGCCTAGTTTGATAAGAGCTTAGAATACATGAACTGATACCAGCTAAGGAAATGTGTTTTGGATGTAAAAATTTGAACAGCTGTTTTGTAGACAAAAAAGGAAACAAAGTTTACAAATATCAAGATTTAGCATTAACATGTTTGCATATCGGAGAAAACTCCTCATGCCAAATCTGGAGCTGATAGTTTCACGCCAAAGCAAACAGTCTTCTCAACAAAACAATGCAATGTAAATGGTAGCCTTGTGTTTTAGCAGGTCTGAGTGGTGCATTTGGAGGTCTAGGATCTATTCAAAAATAACTACCACTGCAAATGCCTTTGACCCTTTTTACTCTAGCTTACAAATGAGTGAAAATGAGGGGCTTTTGAATCTGCGGATATAAAAATAATTGTAAGCATGATCTCCAACAGAGGAGTTCAGTGGACAGTAAACAAAAGAAAGCAGAGATGCTGAAGATCCATTGGATAAATGTGGTAAAATCAAATGACAACATCTTTGCCAGAATTGTGTTGACTGCGGCAGCATTTTCCACCAGCAACCAAGTTTCTAATATGTGTTTTGGATAGTTTTGCTTGAGTTCCACCTCTTTTTTTTGTTTTTAGATGATGAAGGAAGCATGGTGTGGAATCAATTGTTGCCTTCCTTTAGAGATTTTTTAGAGGAGCTTATCAGAAAATAAAACCTTCCAAACTTTTTAGATGCTATATCCTGTGAGATAGCTCTAGCAACATTTTCTTGAGAAGCTTCTAGCTGGCCTGAAAAAGGTTTTCACGGGGTACAAGGTCTGAAATAATGATGTTGCCATGCACTGATGGTCCTCAAACAGAATCTAGTTCGCCAGATCTTGTGACAATTGATTCTTTACGTATCCAAAATGTGAACTTGCTGTGATTTATCAGGGAGACATTGTTTCCATAACTTTTTGGTTCGAAGTAGTCGATTGCTTATGTACATAAAAACAAAACAACAACAAAAAGGAAAAAGGAAAGTGCTACCATATGTACAAATATTAATCTAAACATATATACAGGGGCATTATATCCTTTAGAAGGGATCTCGATAATGTTTCAACATTCGGCCATTAACAGGGCCATCCTCCACTGTGCTGTCAGCTGTGGTTTTGAGGAAATACATGTTATTACCCTGCACAGCATTAATGACAAATGGGCCCTTCCATAAAAAATCGAACTTTGCATGTTTCCCCTTGTCTTCTCTTCGTGAGTCCCACCTCAAAACTTTGTTGCCGACACAGAAATCCTCGGCCTTAGTCCTCTTGTCAAATATTTTCTTCAGCTTGTCTTGTAAGATCTGAGCTCTGTTGAAGACTTGCTCTGTAGTTTGCTGAAGATGAATGGTCTGGTTAATTCTTCGTTGAATATCGTTTGGTTCAGCTTGGATTTCCTGTAGTAGCTTGATAACAGGAATGCCCAGGGAAGATGGAAATCTGGCCTCCATACCATATACCAACTCATAAGGGCTCATCCCGATGGATCTCTTGGTCGACAATTTGTCAGCCCAAAGGGCATTGATAAGTTTTTTGTGCCAGTTCTTCTTGTTTTCTTCTAGCATTTTCTTGATGATATTAATCAGGCTTTTGTTGGAAGATTCTGCCAAGCCATTGCCTTGAGGAT
The DNA here is from genome assembly GCA_000404065.3 of Pinus taeda. NCBI lineage: Eukaryota > Viridiplantae > Streptophyta > Pinopsida > Pinales > Pinaceae > Pinus > Pinus taeda. Next base: position 273,024 of record APFE031584244.1, read on the forward strand.
AATAGGCTGTGGAGTGGCCCAGGGTGATGTGGAACTTATGGCAAAAATTAATCATTTTCTTGGATTTGAAGGTAGCGGCATTATCTGTAATGATTTTCTCAGGGCAGCCAAATCTAGAGAGGATATTGGTTTCAAGAAATTGGATAATGGTGGAATCATTGGCTTGCCTGCATGGTATGGCTTCAATCCACTTGGTGAAATAGTCGGTGGCTGTAAGAATCCCTCTGTGCTGGCTTGAGGAAGAGCGATGGATTTCTCCTATGAAGTCAAGACCCCATTGTTGGAAAGGTTTTTCGGTTGAGATGGGTCTAAGGGGTAAGGGCAGCAACTTTCTTTTGCCTTCAAAGATCTGGCATTTGTGGCATGAGGCAGCAAACCTTTTCACATATGCAAACAAAGAGGGCCAATAGAAACCCGCCCTTAAGATCTTGTCAGCAGTGGACTTCCAATATAAATGCCCTCCGCAGTCCCCTGCATGGAACTCCTTCATAACATGGTCAGTTTCATTGACATTTAAACAATTCAGCAATATTCCTTCATGGTTTTTCCAAAACAAAGCACTATCTATGACACAAAACTTTGACACCTTCATTTGTAAAAATCTCTTTTTGGTCTTGGACAATCCTGGAGGAGCACACAGGTTTAACAATGTGTAACAAATATCAACGTACCATGGGGATTGCAAAAAGGTCTCACTGATCTGTGGAGTCGCCAGCTCCTGTTCATTGTCCAGCTGGTTAATGTCTAAGGCTTGTAAATTGGTTTCAGATAGCAGTTTGGCTAAACCTTGTCCCTTTATGAGCTTAGTGGGTCTTATTTCAATGTCATACTCAAGGATATTTGCAATCCACTTGCCTCTTTTGCCTTCTAGTCCCTCTTGAGTTAATATGTCTTTTACGACAGCATGTGGGACATAGGCGATCACATGTGAATATAAAATGTAAACTCGAAAATCCTTGATTGCCTTAACGAGAGCATAGGCCTGCTTCTCCATGATTTGGTACTTTAAAGGGGCATCTCTAAGGGCTCTGCTAAAGAATGCAATCGGTTTTTCATTTCCTTGGTCGTCCTTTTGCAGAAGGACAACAGCTATCGTGTGCTCTGAAGCAAAAGAAAAGATGATAAAATCCTTATCAAACTGCGGGCTTGTGAGGACCGGAGTTTGGGTTAGTGCAATTTTAATACTCTCAAATGCTTGCTTGGCCTCTAGAGTCCATTTCACCTTGGAATCTTTCTTCAACATGTTGCTTAACAGTCTTAATAGCTCAGCTACGTTTGGGATAAATCTCCTTAGGAAATTGATTTTACCAAGGAATGCCTGCAACTCTTTGATGTTTCTCGTATAAGGGATTTGCATAATGGCTTGGATTCTTTCTGGATCAATTCTGATGCCATCTTTTGAAATAATACGGCCTAGAAGCTTTCCTTCCTCAAGGCCGAAGAGGGACTTCTTGGGGTTTAAAGAAATGCCATATTTTCTACATGTCATGAATACTTGCCTAAGGTGTTTAAGGTGTTCTTGGTCAGATTTGGAGAAAGGGGTTAGATCGTCGAGATAGATAACCAAGAAATAATGGAATTCCCTGGCAAATGCAATGTCCATGGCCCGTTGAAAGGTAGCACCTGCATTCTTTAGTCCGAACGGCATCTTCACATATTTAAATGTTCCCCATGGTGTTGTAAAGGCTGTTTTGTCTTGGTCATCTGGGTGAACAAGTATTTGATTGAAACCCAAAAAGCCATCTAGCAAAGAAATTCTGGATGACCCCACTACCCTTTGGAGAATGTGATCCATTTTGGGCAATGGGTAGTGGTCTTTAAGGGAGACTTGGTTCAGATTCCTTAAGTCTACACAAAGCCTGATCTCACCTGTCTTCTTTCTTGTGGGAACAAGATTGGATACCCATTCTGAAAATCTAATGGGTGCTATAATGCCAGCCTCAAACATTCTTTTCACTTCCTTTTCGATCAAAGGGAGAAGGACTGGGTTGATTCTCCTTAGTTTTTGTTTGAAGGGATTTTGATTTGGTTTTAGAGGGATGGTATGTTGAATAACCAAGGTGTCATAGGACTTCAAGTCCTCATAACTCCAAGCGAATACATCTTGGAACTCTTTGAACAGGTCAATATACTTTGGTTTTTGATCAGGTGGCAAAGATTTGGACATTTTGATCATTTTGGGCTTTTCTGCGGTTCCAATATTATATTCTTCAATTGTAGTATTTTGAGGTTGTATTTTTTGTTTTCTGGGGACATCGTTTGCATCAAAGATGTCTTCTAATGGGGTGAGACCAGCGGGTAAGAAATTGTCTTTTAAATCAATGACTTGAGCCTCTGTTTCAGCTATTTCTCCTAAGTGTATCTGCCTGAGCTCTTGCATGTCTTTGACATCAAAGCTGGTTGGGCATAGCATTTTTCTAGCCTCTTCAGCTGTTAAGGTTTGCTGATTTTGGGTTGTCGTTTGTGGTTGGTCACCCATGGTATCCACGTCGATGTTTAATTTTGAAAATTCTTGCTGCATAGTCAAAAAATTGTTAATTTGTGCATCGTCCTCAAAGATTTGCCAATCTTTAATATTGTTAGGGACAGCAGGCCTATGCTTTATCTCAGCAGTGAAGTGGTGATTGGGCTAAAAAGGGAGCTTGCAAGTGCTAGCGAAAGTGGCTAGACTATGAGCATGGATGTTATGGATTCTTGATATCTTGGCAAGCTTAGATTCAGTTAAGTGATTGAGTACTTCTATGGCAGCGGTCCTATAAGCTCTCAGCTTTTTGTCATTGGTGACAAAGTTGCCTTTCATTTGTTGGATTATTAGGTCGGAGTCACCTAGAACGGAAATTTTTGTAGTCCTAAGAGCTTTTATGAGTTTAAGTCCTAAAAGGAGGGCCTCATACTCTACCATGTTATTGGTGCATTTGAAATTCAATCTATAAGCATGACCCTCTGCATGGTCGTTTTGGCTGTTTGGATCCATACCCCTGCCCCTGCTCCTAGTTTATTTACTGAACTGTCAAACTCCAAATACCATAGGATTTCTTGGTCTTGACTAGCATTGGGAGTTGAAATTATCATTGGAGTGAGCGTTTTTGAATTTCTTGTTTCAGGAGCCTCTTCAGAAATTATGGTTTGCTGGGTAAGGGTAACTGATTCCTCAGTTATGCCTGCTTCTTGTTCTAAATCCAAAGGCTTATCATCGGTTGGGGAACTATCATCATTGAACAGAATAAATGAATCCATGTCAGAATGGATTGAGTAAATGGGAAAGTTTTGGGGTTTTTCCTCACTACTCACCACATACTTCATCAGCGTTTCTCTATACAATCTCTTTGGTTGCCCAAAGACTAAGATAGTGGCGTAAGAGAGGTCTAATTGAAGGGATCCTTGGAGATTTGCTCCCTAAGATCTTGACAAGAGCATCCCATACTTTGGTGGAATGTCAACGACCACCACGTCCATCAGAATTGTTTTGTTGGGATACTGGACTAAAGACACAAATAGATCTTTGATTAAACCTAGACACTTGACCTGACTTGAATCGAAGGAGAATAGGTCTTTGTATGGTCTCGTGATATCAAGGTTCAACTTTTCCATTACTGCTTTGGGCATAAGATTGTGTGAGGCCCCTAAATCAAACATAGCATTGTGCAAGACTTTGTCGTGTATATGCAAGTTCACATAAAAGGGCAGAACAGTTCCATATGTTGGTTTTCCGTTAACCTCAGGACTGAATAACAGCTCAGATGTATCATCTAAAATATTGACATCATCTTTGGTCTCTGGCATTTGAAGTGTTTTTTGGATTTGTTGCCTATACACATTGTGTTTGGCAAGCTCAGAGAGGGGGATGGAAATTTTTAGTTTTCTTATTTCTGCTTCTAAGCTAAATGGTTTCTCCAATGGAGTCTTTGTGTTGGTGGTAGCTGATTTCCCCCTTTCAAGTGTATTTTCTATGATTTCCTCCTGACTATCAGTGTTATGGTGAGTGCTACTTTGTGGTATCTCTGTTTTGGGAAGGTTTTGCAGAGTGCTATTCAAATTTTCTTTTGTGGGGGAAGATAGCAAAGGCTGGTCATTAGCAGACTGCATGTCTGTTATGTCTTCCATGGTTACTTCCTGCAGTTTTGGGATCATGTCATCAACTGGCTCTGTAATAACAATCAAGCTTTTAATCTTCTTGGGATGTTTTGTTTGCTTTTGTTTGACTGACTCAGGCACATCAATTGTTCTAGTCCTTAGTTTGTATTTCTTGTGCACCTCATACACAGCAGAGTCGTAGCCTTGTTTGAAGTCAAAAGATTCTCTGGTTTGAGTCTGAAATTCACTAAAGTCTAGATCAGCTTGGTTTTGTTGGATAAGATGGCAGTCTTCTTGTGTTAAGAAAACCTGCTGTTCACTCTTTGAGCCCACCTAGTTTATGTGAGTATCTTCTAATGGCTCGCTAGATGTCGATGCCTCTATGTAGTTCTCTTGGAACAGAGGTCTTATATCATGATCTGGGCTGGATCGTCCGACGTTTGGGTTGTGAGTTTTCCTAAAATTAGGGTTTCTCATAGTGTTGGCTTGTGGGGCATCCCACGTAGCCTTTCTCTCAACGGTTTCTATTCTATCTCCTAGTCTGTGCATGCCACTGAGAATAGCATTGAGTTTTTGGTCTAGGGCTGAAGGTTCATCTTTAAAGGTGGTTCTTCTTTCGGCTCTGGCTCTATTTCTCTTGGCAATTAAGTTTTCCTCTACGCTCACAGCAACATCTTGCATCTCTGCCAGGCTTTGAGGGGCTCGTTCTCTTAACTGATAAGCCATGTCAGAATCAAAGCCATCGGGGAATTTATATAGAGCAAGATCAGGTGGAGGCCTAAGGTTCTGTGGGATTGCATTGTAGACATTGTTAAACCTTGCATAGTAGTCTAAGACAGCCTCCTGAGGGCCTCTTTTAATGGTGTCGTATTCGGACAATATGTGCAATGGGTCTTTCTTCTTCTCCCACCTATTGATAAATGTGTGGTATAAGGCTTCTGGATTTGCTATGGAATTGGCTGGAAGTGCTCTAAACCACGGCCTGACATCACCTGTCAAACTTTGGACAAAAATCCTCATCCTTACAATATCGTCGTCGATTTCATAGCTCTCAAAGTAATCTTGCAATTTCTTTGTATGTTGAAGGGCCGTGCAGGCACTGGTGCCATCAAAATAAGTTATCTTGGTCTAGTAGTCCTGAGGCATGGCCCCGGGGTTTCCAGGCAGCTGTAAAGGGGCATATCTATTAGCCATATTTACAGGGATGAGTGGAACTGCAGGGATGAATGGAACAGTTGGAACAACTATGATAATGGGAGTTGTAGTGGTAGTATGTGCAGTGAACGGCGGTGTGGACGAGGTGGACGGCGAGGTAGATGATGAAGTAGGGAAAACAGGGGATGAGTGAAAAAGAACTTTGACAAGGGTTGAACCGCTGCTTGGTTGAACTTTCACAGGACTAGAATCAGCTAAATTTTCTCTTTTCTCTATCTTCCTGAGGTTTCTAGGGATTAAATTTGGATTTTCAGAAGTATCTGGAGGCTTTGGGTCCGGATTCGACCTTGTAATACGTGAATGCTTTTTGGGAGCCAGCTTCCAACTTTATAGTTGAATTTATCTCAAAAGGTCCCCAGCAGAGTCGCCATTACGTTATCGCTCAGGTTGTCCCTTGGCTCCTTCAGGGATACGACCGAGGTAACCACAGACCAGGCTTTGGACTGCCGGTCCTAGCCTACCAGCAGTCAGAGAGGGCTCTCTCTTTGGGATTTAGCTTTGTTTTAGGGAATGATCTTAGGCTAGCTATTGAGTACAAAGGGTTTTGTTTTTTTGGTGAGAAGAGAATGGTTTCAAGCAGAGAGGTAGTGCATCGAGTGATGAATTTCAAACCATTGGGCATGGAGTCAGAGGAGCGGGACTGCTGGTGTGTTTTTCTTGGTTACGAGGGGGATACGGAGCATATAGCTGCTCATGAAACAATTGTTCGGGTTTTGAAAGGGATGAAGCGGAGGCCAGAGATGGAATGCAACTAAGATATCTTTGATCCGGCTGACCGAGGTGAGGTGGATAGATTCTACCTAGGAACAATTTAAGATTTTCCTAAATAACAATCATACGTGGGTGACAAAGAACTAATATGCTCCCTGAGGTATTCATATTAAAGCTTTAAGTCAGAACAAAAACATATAGTACGTTTGCAAAAAACTGTGTAAATTGTTGTAAGGCCAATTGTAGATTAGTCCTCCTTTCTGCAATCGAAAATAGATTTTATCTAGGGACAATTAAGATTTCCTAAATAATAATCGCTCATGGGTGACAAAGAGTTAATATGCTCCGTGAGGTATTCATATTAAAGCTCTTAGTCAAATTGCAAAAAAAAAAAAAAAAAGACTTAGTGTAAATGTTGTAGGGCTAATTGTTGATTAATCCTCCTTTTTTGCACTCGAAAGTAGATTTTATCTAGGGACAATTAAGATTTCCTAAATAATAATCGCTCATGGGTGACAAAGAGTTAATATGCTCCGTGAGGTATTCATATTAAAGCTCTTAGTCAAATTGCAAAAAACTTAGTGTAAATGGTTACAAGGCCAGTTGATTGATTAGTATTCCATTTCTGCAATCGAAAAAATAGTGATAATGAAAGTAATATATGAGAACTGATTTTATACAGACAAAGATTGTTTTATTAGTCCATATGAGAGCATGAGAATTTTTTGATTACCCTTCAGTATTTTTTCAAAAAAAGAAAGCACAGTGGACAGCCCATTATCTGATCCTTTAAATGATCTTTGATCTCTCAGCCAACAAACTTTCAATATTGCAGCTCAAACCAGCTGGATTGGAAGTCTTAAGGAGATGAGGAGTACACAAACAAAATCGTTATTTAGCATATCAGCATGACAGTGAAAAAGCTCTGTCTAGTAGCTGAAAAAATTTCTTGTATAGATGCTAGAACATGGGCAGATTCACCGAGATAAGAGGCCAAAGGAAATCAACATTCAATACCAGTTCAGAGGAAAACATAAAAAAAATAGCAGACCTTGAGCATAGAGTGAGGTTCAGCAAATTCTATACTAATCTTTCTAGCTGCTATTTAGATGGCGATATGAGCATATTATGAGCATGAAACATAAAGAAAAACAGAGATGAGAGGCACTTATTGATTTATGTGACAGCCTCGGAATTACGTAAGGCCCCTTTAAACACCAAGACACATCACACAGTCCATTTCCAAAAAAACTCCCGCAGTCTTTGATTAATGAATCATACTGGATATACAGGACTAATCTCTATCAAAGTTCATCGACCAATTCTTACTTTTTTTCTCCTCTCTTAGACTGACTATGGGGTGGTTTATGTAGTGAAGGATTTACAGCATTCCCTTGAACAGGTGTCACGGGAAAAATATTAAACAAATATCTCCCGATCATATCTGAAAAATATCTATGAATTAATGTCTTTAACTCATTGCTAGGCTGGGAATTAATGCATATATATCTGAACAGAGCTGTGCTAAGGCAGCTGGCAGTTTTGGTTATGTGACTAAGGGCTGTGCTTTGAATACTCTTGTCTGCATCCTTCAGGTGGTTCTGCTGCTTTTATGTGGCCTCTTTGTCGGTTTGCTGAAGTTGCTTTGTTGTCGTATCGGGCATTTACTTTCCTCTCAAACTACTTCAGCTGTTCAATCGCCCCTGACTTATCTCCTATGCTCATTCAATACAACCTCCAGGTGTATTGGTTTGGTTTATCTGGATGTGACACAACACCTCTAGATCTCTTTAAAAACAAATCAGGCTTCCAGGTTGCCCGCTTACACCAACAGTGATTGCGCATTTTCTAACTGTGTTGCCTGTGTGATGCTTGTTGTATGGTGATTGCCTGTGTTATGTGCGCATCATTTTTTTGCCTGTGTGATGCTTGCTGTATGGTGATTGCCTGAGCTGCTTTCTTGCTGTATGGTGATTGCCTGAGCTGTATATGCGCATCATATTTTTTTTCCTGTGATGATTTGCTGTGCGCATCACATTTTTTTACTTGTGATGATTTGTTGTGCGCATCACATTTTTTGAGTTCTCTTTTAACTGTGTATGCTGATTGCTTGAGCTGCTTGCTTGTTGTATGGTGATTTCCTGAGCTGTATATGCGCATCATATTTTTTTGCTTGTGATGATTTGCTGTGCGCATCACATTTTTTTACTTGTGATGATTTGCTGTGCGCATCACATTTTTTGAGTTCTCTTTTAACTGTGTGGTGATTTGAGTGTATGCGCACTGCAATCTTGAGTTTTATTGCAATGGCAAACAATTTTGGACTGCTGCATTTAGAGTTTGCTGATGTTGACATATGGTTTGAAACATCCAATCCAATCTTGCGTTTGATCAGCATCAAAACCGTCCTGGAGTTCAAGAAAATACTATGATTGCCATCCAATCCTGTAGCTCAATGTATTCTTTCTGTCCAGCCTTAGGAATTGCATGATTGTCACCACTTTGTTCAGACATCTCTCCTGAGTTTGTCTCTGGATGATCACTTGATGTCACTGCAATCTTCTTTTCTGCCAACAGCTGAAGGCTCCCATCATCTGCTTGACATATTTGCGTTTTACACAACCAACATCCAAACGTTATTGCACCTGCCATATCATCGAACTAAGAGTACTCAAAACCGCAATAACTGATTTGAGCTCAACATCCTGCTGCCAGAAGTAAAACATACAGGTTATCAAAAAGAAATGTTTGAGAGTACAACACCCCCTCAATGAAATATCTAACTTGGCTCAGATTTTCAGAAAAACAAATCTGCAATAACTAGCACGACAAGGAAAACAATGTTTTTGATCTATTTGATGAACAAATCAATGAGAACATGGCAGTTTTGAAGAACTATGAGCCACTGGAGACTATTTAGTGGCTAACAACGTTTTTTGCCCTCAAAGACTCCAAAGCTTTTCTTTGCAACTCAATCTCTAGCCTTTGCTGCTCATTTTCCACTTTTTCATTTTGACTCTTACAAGTTTGATCCCTCGAGTTGAATCCTTTTTTGGAGAGTTGAAGAAAAGATTTCTTCTTTTTTTTTTTCAAGGAAGGTTTCTTGCCAACACTTTCTGGCACAGCCTTCTGTACCTTAGTAATGCCTGTTCCATAAGACACACCAGCAATTGAACATTTGAAGAATTCTATCTCATTAGGTGTAAGAGTGCCTGTCTTTGTCCAGAAGGATGGTGCTAACCTCACCCAATTCTTCATTCAAAAATTTTGAAGTTCGAGCAGAAGGAGGCTTGTCAACTTCTTCATAGTAAAAAAGAACGCTTGCATTACCTTCATTATTTCCATAGATACATAAAGTGATAATGGAACCAAGTAACCATATAGCACAAAACTTGTAAAGAACTGTAAAATTCCAGCCACAAAAGAATTGTCCTTATTAAATTTAGCAGACTCTATTCTTGCCATGTGCATCTTCAGGTCACAAATAGGTTTGGTTCTGGTAGTCCTTGGACAGCAAGATAGACAATGCACCACTGTAACCAAGTGACAATATGATAAGAGGTAATAGCTGGAATATAACCACTTTACAAACACTATCCTTCTGAACACATGGTTTGTTCATTTGGGTACAATCTTGTCCTACACATGAAAACAGAGGGTGCTGGTGCCTTTTGCCAAGGTTGGGATACAAAACCCCTAACTCCATCCAACATTTTTTGAATGCACATGAACACAGATATAGACATAGACAGACCACTGAACACTTCCAAAGTCCCATTTCACAAAAAAAACAGAACTAAAGGTTGATTGTCCTTTGTAGTAGTAGTAGAAAATGCCGAGCTAGTTATGGTTATATTTCAACCAATGGAGGGGATATGTATTTAGGGGGATCTCGTATAATGTTTTTAGTATGGGGAGGGAAAAAATAATTGGGATTTAGATAATAAGTTAGAAGTCAATATGTAATTTGATTCAGAGAGCGCTAAGGATAGGAATCTTAGGCTTTTGAAGGGGAAAACAGGACCTTTTTAAGCGGATTAGGGGAAGTTAGCGAGTGTTTTGAGGGAAAAAAGGGAAATGCAGACATGCCTCGCTTGAGCTCCTCCAAATTGAAACTGCCTTATGCTTGAGAGGCGAACGGATAACACGCTTGAGAATATAAAATGAAACAGATCCCCAGCCATGTTTCTGCCACCATAACGCTACCTACCCGGCCTACTCTCCTAACATTTTTTCTTCTTTTGGCTTGGGTGCCCTTGAACTAGTACCCCCAGCCTTTCAGACTTTCTTTCAGCTATCCTCCTATCTGAATCGAACCTTGTCTCTTCCGGGGCTCAGATTAAGCTGATGAGCGCCCTGGTTTCTCTACCTATTTACCAATCCGCTAAGTTTTAAGCTTGTTTGGCCAGATATTCATCTCTATATTCTAAAGCAAGCAATTGAAACCCAGGGAAGCCAAGTTTAAACTATTTGGCCTTCCCTTGACTGAACAGCTCTTCAAAATTTGAATGACTTATCTAAATGCAACTCTCTGGAAATATGGAACCTTTGCAGTAAAAAAAAGATGACATATTTGACATGCAAACCGTCAATCATGAAATATGAACCCCTATTTGCAATAGGAGGCTAACAGTGCCAAGCACAAACCTAAGTATCCTTGTCTTATTTACGACGAGGACCACTATACTAAAGACTGCCCGAGGCGTTCTGAGGTTAGTCGTTTGTTAAAAGGTGCCCTTGGGACTCGTGCTGTGCGCAAAGAGCCTTTTCCCTCCCAACAGACTCAAATGGTCGTTGATCCTTCTCAATCCTCTTCTCCCTTCGGCTCTCAAGTTTTTATGGCTGGGACAATCCCCGTCCATATCAGTACACGGTCAAAAGAGTATCCTTCACCCGCCGAAAAGGAAACCGAGGTCCCCTCTAGTGTTCCTCCGTCCAGTTTAGGTTCGCTCCATATCGAGCGACCTAGTACAGAGACGGTCATTCAACCTCCTCCTAAAAGAGTACTCTGGAAGTCTTCTTACAACCCTAATGCTCATGTTGCTCAGCATTATAGCATCGTTGAGGACTTATCCCAAGCTCCTTCAGCTATGTCCTCATTAGAAGTCCTCTAGAGTTGTCCCTCCCAGAGGAAGTCATTGCTATCAGCCATCGGTGGCATTGACCTGGCTGACTCGGAATTGATCACTTTTGATTTGGAAAATCATGTACCAAGACTACCTCACCAAATAACCTTTCTTATTCAAGTCATCATCAATTCCAAGACTATTCACCGTACTATTATTGATGAAGGCGCTTTTGCTTGCATCATGTTTGTTGCTTATTGGAAGGCTATTGGTTTTCCAACCCTGAGCCAGTCTCCTAATACTTTGGAAGCCTTCGATGGGAGAGATTATCGTCCTTACGGTATAATCCCACGTCTGCCTATTACTCTAGAAGGGAAGACGGTCGAAGTTGAGGTCGAAGTTGTTGATGCTAATTTGACTTACAACCTCCTCTTAGGACGAAGTTGGACCTATGCCATGCGAGCCGTGGCCTCGTCTCTATTTCGTATTCTTCGTTTCCCTCATCAAGGGAAGATTGTCACGGTAGACCAGCTGTCCTTCTTCACCTCCTCTTCTTCCGATGGCAATGTGCCTTTCATGGAGCATACCTCTGTTCCATATGAGAGTGTGGGTGTTGGACTTTTTAAAGATCCTGCCCTTATGGGTGTTTTTTCACTCCCACCTCCAAACATCGCTCCCATCAATATGATTTCGGTTTGTTCTGATCCGTGGGTTCTTCCTCCCGCTGATCAAAGAGAATCTTGGGGTGATGTCGTGCCATTGAGTCCTGCTGAGCTCAACTACGTCGAAATTGTTTCTGCATCGGCTTCATTTTCAGACCCTACTGCTTCATGTAGGGCTCTCGACCCGTATGTCCAATCCCCTTGGCTTGGAGATGGCGCTTCTTTGAACCCTTTACAGGAAACCTTTCCTTTTGATGAAGCGATTATTGAGATTATGTCCTCTAAGGAACCCCCTTGGTCTTATCATCATCATCGTTCCTCGTTTCTCCCCACCCATGGGGCTACACTTGCTTGTCTTGAGCGATTTGCTTCCAATGTCCCTTCTCAACCCTTTCAGACACCTATACAAATTCATCAAGTTTTCTCTGAAGGCAACATGGGGGACATCACACAAACTCAACCTATCGACATCTCTGTTAATCCAAGGGTTATCGTGCATATTCACGTCAGAGTCACCTGCACTCTTGAGGAAATTCAACTTTATACTAACCTTTTCCGAGAATTTCGTGATGTTTTTGCTTGGTCTGATGAAGAGATGTCCGACATCGATCCTAGCATCGTGGTGCATGAAATACCTATGTATCTGGCTGGTAAACCTGTTTGACAACATCTACACCCCGTGCACCCCGAAAGGCTGCAGCTATCAAAGTGGAAGTTGAAAAGCTTCTTAAAGTTGGTTTTATTTACCCTATCCCGCTTACAGATTGGATTTCTAATATTGTCCCTGTGACTAAGAAACAGGGCATTATTAGGGTATATGTTGATTATCACGACATTAATCATGTTTGTCCTAAAGATAATTTCCCTACACCTTTCATTGACCAACTCATCGATGAGTGTGTGGGGAGTGAGATTTATTCATTTATGGACGACTTCTCTGGTTACAACTAGATCAATATATCACCCGCAGATCAACACAAGACAACCTTCATCTGTTTGTGGGGTACTTTCGCTTATAAGAAACTCCCTTTCGGTCTAAAAAATGCCGGTGCTATCTTCCATCATGTAATGTCCTATGTGTTCCACGATATCTGGCACATTGTACAACCTTACCTGGATGACCTTCCGGCTCATTCAGCAAAGCGCTCCAACCATCCAAAACACCTTCGTGAAATCTTTCTTCGCTGTCGACACTATCGTATTCGCCTTAATCTGCATAAATGTGTCTTCTACGTTGAATCTGGTAGACTTCTTGGGTTTGTCATCTCCAAAGAGGGCATCCACTTGGATCCCCTTAAGGTTGAAGCCATCTTGAATCTTCCTCCCCCTGCTTATTTGCAGCAACTACAGAGTTTGCAGGGTAAAGCAAATTTTTTACGACGTTTCATTCCAAACTATGCTGAAGTAGCTAAAAGCTATACGTGGCTATTAAAATCGGATACCCCTTTTGTCTGGGATACCGTTGCACAAGAGTCATTCGAGCAGCTCAAGGTGCTCCTTGTTTCTACTCCGTTGTTATGTCCACTGAATTATCACCGTGACTATACTCTTTATTTAGCCGCCACTGATACCACTATCGGCATGGTTTTGGTCCAAGACGATGATGATGGTACTGAGCACATTGTCTACTATCTCAGCTGCAATCTACTAGATACAGAAACTCAATACGCCTATGTCGCGAAGTTGGCTTTGGCTACCGTTCATGCCGTCCAACGTTTCTGCCACTATATATTGTTGTGTACCATGATGGTGATTTCTGATTGCAACCCGATGACGTACATCTTGTCGTGTTAGTTACTGGGGGGCAAATACTCAAAATGGATTGTCATCCTTCAAGAGTTTGACTTGGAGTTCACGACAGCCAAATATAAGAAATCCCTCATTTTTGCTGAGTTGCTCTGCTCCCTACCATCTACCATTACGCCCTCTTAATCCAAGGACCACACTCTGGACGAGTCTCTATTTTTGAGTAGCACCCTTAATCTATGGTACGGGGATCTTATTGTTTATCTTAAGACATCTTCCTTTCGTTCTGATTTATCTAAGGATGCTCGTTGACATATTCGCCACCATTCTCAACCCTATCACATTATTAGGGACACCCTGTACCGAGTCGGCGCTGACTCTATTCTCTGCCATTGTTTGAAATTTGAGGAGGTCGAATGAGTCTTGAATTACTGCCACTCTGGTGCTTGTGGCGGTCATATGTCTGGATATGCTACTACTCAAAAGATGCTCCATGTTGGGTATTTCTAGCCGTCTATTTTTAAGGATTGCATTCTTGTTGTCCGCTCTTGTCATGCATGCCAGATATACCATTGGAAGATGCGTGCACCCCTGCTCCTTTACACCCTGTCATTACCGTCGGCCCTTTTTCCAAATGGGGCATTGATTATATGACCTGTAAACCTCGCTCAGCCAGGGGGCATGGGTATATCATTGTTGTCATTGCTTATTTCACAAAATGGGCCAAGGCGATGCGTACACTATCTAATGACGGTAAGATAGTGGCGCAATTTTTATTTAATCATGTCATTTCACGTTTCGGAGTCCCTCGAGCTATCGTCACTGATCACGGTTCTCATTTCTGTAATCATATGATGACCGAGTTAACAACCCAGCTGGGCTTGCGGCATGATAGTTCAATGTCGTATTATCCTCAGGCCATTGGCCAGGTAGAAGTTGTCAACAAAGTGTTGGTCACGATGCTTCAACGCACCATTGGCATGCACAAGTCCAACTAGCATCTGATGTTGTTTTCCACCTTATGGGCCTACCGAACTTCTACGAAAGATGCCACCGGGTTCACCCCGTTCCAATTAGTTTACGGCATGGAGGCCACTCTTCCGATTGAGTGTGAAATCCCTTTGCTTAAATTAGCTGTTGAATTGCTCCTGAACACTACTCCGGTAGAAGAACGTCTTCTTTACCTAGAACGATTAGATGAGACCCATCGACTAGCCTCTATAGTTATTGAAGCACATAAGAAGAGAGTGAAAGCTCACTTCAAAAAAATTGTTCATCCCCATTCTTTTGTTGAAGGAGATCTAGTCTTGCTCTATGATCAAGCGAATGATAAGCTAGGGGCAGGCAAATTCAAGCTCATGTGGCATGGGCCCTATAATGTGAAACGTGTTTTGCAAAAAGGGGCTTATGAGCTGATCGACTATGAAGGGAATCCTCTCGATAAGCCCCAAAACGGGCTTTATCTGAAAAAATATTATGCATGAATCTCGTGTATCTAATTTGTACATACGTGTGCTTTCAGCATGTGTGTTTTCAGTGTGTGTTTGCTTGTATGGCTCGGTGTGTAGGCGTAATCGCCACTTATTGTGTCTTTTTACTTCTTTTGTAGATGTCTGCTACACCTTCTATTGGTTTTGCTGATGGTGCCTATCATAGTACCCGGAATCTTTCCTCTGTGGCATGGGTGATCTACGATCCTCATGGTGAGTTAGTAGATATTCAGGGTGTTTTTCTGGGTTGCACCACAAATAATGTCGTTGAATACAACGATGTTATTGAATTTCTGACCAAGGCAATTAACCTCGATATTCGTGCACTAGTTGTGAATCTGGATTCTCAACTTGTGGTCCACCAACTCAATGGGCGTTATTCCATCAGAGATCATTGAATTTTAAGGTTGTATTTACGTGTTAGATTACTGGAAAGAAGTTTTGATTTTATTACATATCAACATATTCCAAGAAGATTAAGCACGTTAATTAATGCATTAGCAAATCATGTATTAGACAGACATTTACGCAACATGTAAATTAAACATTGTACGGAAGCATTTAGACACAATAATGAACCATAAGATAGCATATATATATATATATATATATATATATATATTATATATATATATATATATATATATATATATATAAAGAGAGAGAGAGAGAGAGAGAGATAGATGCCGCGTGGCGCACTGAGGCGCTAAAAAATAAGTGTATATGTCAAAAAATAGAGTCTGTGTACATCCGAGACACATGTCTCTCAAAAAATCAGTAGCAAATAAAACCTAGGCATCTACTGTGGTGGGTTATGCTCCCTATAGCAAACCACGGCTCGTGCAACTCGTCTCAAGAGTCTATGCACCCTAGGTATCACCCCTACTGTATATATCTGATACTCCATGGGGACCTCTTCGACCCCCCTGTAATCTGGGATCCCCTCTGTCAGGCCCTCAAGATTACGGGCTATTGTCTCCACTGAACTACCAGCTGGAGGAACCAAGGCCAGCTCCTTGATGCCTTATGGTTCCCTCCGTGCCTCCCGAGCCAGTCCCATAGGCCTCTCCGGTCCCACATCTGCAGTAACATAAGATACATCACTAAGACATATGCATGAAAAAATTCAAAAAACATCATAAAAGACAAAATCCAAAAATAGTGGGATCGAGTGTTTACCTCCATCGTCCCACTGCTCGCCAGCACGCAACATCATGTCGGGGTCCCCACGAAAATCCATACCTGCGTATGGCCAATCCTCGACAAAGATTGTTTGGCGATTCAGCCACTCTCGGAATAGTGTCCCCCACGACACTGGTCGACCACCACCCCCTCGCGGCATGACATGTGCCCAGCGAGTGATCTAGGTCTCCCATGGTCTTGCATCGTCTAAATCCATATCATGTAACTGAAGTGACGGGACTCGCTCCAGCATGAGTGGGATCAGAATAGATCCGTAACCAAACTGCTTCGCTTCCCCACGACGACATTTGGTGAGCTGCCTCTTCATGTTGATGGTCACTACCTCAACCCAGTTATACATGGTCGGGTTAAGGCACTCAAGAGCCAATCGAAGGTGGGTCTTTGTTGCCTCATGTTGGGCCTGGGAGCCCGCTACTCTCGTCACCATATATAGAACCGAACGAAGAATCATGTCCTCTACTGATGGAATTGCCAATTTCCTGCTAGTGCTTGATTTTTCGTGCCCTTGGGCACACCCGAGCTATCAGCATGTCTAGTGATTCCCCACTGACTCGTTGGCCCTCTAAAATTGGCATCTCACCATGATGGGACAATCCAGTCAAGAAATAGATGTCAGTAGCATCAAACTAAATGTATTTTCCCCAAATGACAAACTTTCCATCTGTTGGGTTCCAAGCACGAATCAACAACTCTAACAAGTCAGGCTGGGCCTGAAGGTGTAGAGTGAGGAAGAATTTTAGTAATTTGCATTCGAGTAAAGCCCTTCAGCACCCAGCATCATTGAATTCTTTTTCATCGTGGTCATCGTGAGTTCTTTCTTGCCATACAAATGCCATGTTGCCCTGCGTCGAAGGAGAAATGAATTAGAACTTTTTTCATAAGTTTAAATCCATAAATTATAAAAAAAATTCAACTTTACGGTGCCGTCGCGACTGTTTTTCAAACAGTGGCGATGAATCAGAGACAATAGTTCATTTTTCCCGAGATCGTCATGAGATTACATCTGTCTCTCGCGACGATCGCGGAAGTGGTACGTATTATCACGCTCAGTCGTCGCTAACTCGAGCGACTTTCTCGCGACAACCGAAAGGCGGACCCGGATTTAAAAATCCACCTAAAACCACCTATTTGACACCAAATTGCATAAAAAAAACCACTAAAATGCAGCGCAAGGAAGAATGTACTTACTTGGAGAAGGTTTCAAGCAAAACCGTGGACTGGTGATGCTGGAATCGACTTCGAAAGTTTCCTCAGGTTGGTCCTCCAAAATGCCAGGTAAAAATGCAAAGTGTAAATGGTAAAAATAGAATTACCACACCCCTTTTCATAGTGTTTTTTTTTGGAAAAATTAAAAAATTACACTTTAGGGTGTGGGTTTTTTCATCTATATTGAGTTTTTAATTAGGGTTCTGGGGTTTGTGATATTATTTCCACATATATAATCTATTTATGTCGAATAGATCTTATGGTGTGATGTTTTGTGCAGAAATAACGATGGATTCGTACTACAAAGTCCATATACACTTGACCTATTTTGTCTACAAATTCCTCTTTAAGTTCTTTTACGACTTAAAAGATGAAAAGATTGCCGAGTTATTCCTTTTTGACTCGTTAAACGAAATAAGAGGCAGTCTACTTTGAGCTCTTTTCCGATCGTATAAACACGAAAAGATTGCCAGACTTTTGTCATTTCAAGTTCGATATTGGTTACGAAACAACGTGTCTTTGATCGCTTTTCTACTTTTTCAGATCGAGGCCACTAATTACGAAAAGTGCTCCTTGATCGTAATGGTCAAGCGGTTCTCTCGAGTATTATTTTATACTTTTTCGGGCTCAAGGGACACAAATCTATGAAAAAGGACCCCTTGGAGTTTTATTTTTCGTGTCTTTTTCAAACTCACTAAACATGAAAAAGACTTCGAATTTTACGTATGTCAGACTTGTTAAACCCTGACGACAATGGACTCGTCACCATGATGAGACTCGAGTTTCTCCTCCCTAGGTCTCGTTAAACTATTACTAGGTTGGATTCAACTGAAGGTCGAACTTATATTACAAGCATATGCTATCCCCTTCAAGCTTGTTTTCAAAAATAATTGGGGTACTCGCCAGCAATGGTGGGGGAAAAATTCGGAAATCATCATTGATTATCTATAGTAGCTAGTCACTCTTGAACATCGACACTTTTGCTTCTTGTCGGGTTGGGATATCCATGCATCGTCATTTGGCCTTCCGCGGGTCTAGGTTGTCATTTTGCCTCATTCCATCTGATCCATGTTGATTCCATCAAGCCTCCAATCCATTGGTATCAAAATGCTGCCACATTTCAAAGTTGTGTCATCGTTATGTTGAAGAGTATAATCTTTCTGGAGTTTACACCCTTACCTCCTCCTCTGATCTTCTATTTCACCATCTACTACTTGTTCCTTATCTCGTGTCATTGATGGCGGAAACATCATAGCCCTCTTGCGACGGATCATCTCCTGTCGACACCAACTCATTATCCAGGAGATTGATCTAGAGATCCCTTTCAATACCTTGGAGCTTGCACGCCTTAATGACAAGTTCTTTGTGCCTGGCGATGGACTTTCCTCATTGGTCTTCGATTGGGTGATTCCACGAGTGTTCGACTTCAGCTCATTTTTCACACTTAGTGGATTGTACTGGGTAGTACCTTGAGAACCATTGGAATTATTGGTGGTTTCTCTCGCGCTTGTTAACAATTTACATCATTAGTTGTGTTGAAGCCCCGAAAATTAGGTCTATAACAAGGGGGATACCCACCCGGTTCGGACCTTGGTTAGCAGCTCCTTTTACATTTGGTATAGTGGGTCCAACTAGGGATATGTGACCAGTTTCCCAATTTATGTGTGTGTGTATTGAGAATTGATATTTCCTTTCTAAAAATTCCTAAGTGAAATGCTTTTATTCTAACTCTAATCTAATGATATCCAATTGTATTCTAATAAATAGAAGCATCTAATTCTACACTAACCCAGGATGTAATCTTTCTGTTATGCGATCTAAAATGATTTCAAATAAAAATTGGTAATAAAGATCATTCAACTGTTATGAGAAAAGAATTCAATAGAGATAAACCACTTCGTATAAAAAGTTAGATGAAACGGTTGTGAAAAACATATCGCATAATAAGCTACTCATACATTAAGCATAAATAAATAGCTATCACCGTACAGAAGTGCCAAATGATAACTCAGGCATTCACGCATCAATATATAAACAACTAAACATGAATATCACTTTAACACAAAGGCAGAAATAGTTAAGAGATAGAATTACCATTTATAGCTAGTTTTACTCATGAGCTTCAAGCGATAATGATTTATCTCTTCTTAATCCAACATCCACTAAGAGTACAAAAGTGCAACATCAGTAGCAGATATTAAATGAAGATATCAATAAATCTTGTTCCATTCATTCATCAAAACCTCCTCGGAGGGTGCAAAAGTGCATGTTCTGGGGACAAGTTTTTGACAAATTTCAGGACCCTTCTCTAAATGCATGAGAAGGGTTTAAATATTACTAACTAAATCTAAAAATAACGTATTACAAAAATGTAGGATACGGTTTAAATGGCCGTCCTTCTTTCAAGAAAAAATAAAGCAAAATTAATACCAACATTAAATCTAAAACTAAAACTAACAATTAACTATTTCTGTATCTGTTCCTTGAAATTGCAAGCGTTCAACATTTGCTTGAGAAGAGTCGGCTGACTGACTTCAGACTTTAACTGTCCTGCGAAAACGAAATCAGCAAGAGCTGGCGCCATCTTCTTGGCTGAATTGATGATGCATTTGAGAGTCATGCACTGGCTGTGTGGTTTTACCAAATATGCCCAGTAAGAATCCCAATTCAACTTAGTTAATCTTTTGATTGATTCTGCCTTTTCTTGAGCTTTCTGTCTCCAGCTTGTTTGCAATTGCTGAGCATATATACATACCATTTTGAAGATATTTCTAACAATTACCATTGGTTTTAGGATTCAAGTTTTAATTTTTTACCTCTAGCATTCTTTCCTACAAATTTTTGGGCTTACATGTGACTGAGCAATTAGAGGCTTTCCTTTTCAAGAATTTTTGCCCAACGATGCATGATTAGGCACTAATCGTGCATCGGAAACTGCCTCTGTTTCTTGATCCAGACTTCCCTGGTGCGATTTTTTGCCTCCCGTGCGCTTTTTGTTAACGGATATAAAGCTTAAATTTTTTGAAAACAATGATTCTGTAAGTTCTTAACCTTGAGTCTTAAATTGTCTGTTTTTTATGTCAGCGTTGTCCAGTACCCATTTAACCATGTCTGTGTAGGGGAGAATCTTGGGCCTTGCCGCTATCCGGTGCAAGAAAGAGAAAGCTAGCTCTGTAATAGATGCCTCAGAAGACCCATGTGAGCCTGCAGTAGCTGTAACCTCCATTATTTTGGGATTCTCATCCTCTAGTAGACTATACATGCCTTCCCAAGTAGTAATACCAGCGTCTCTGTTACAGGCGGTGTCTATATACAAGGGCGTCATTTCTTTGTCTTCAGAACTCAGAGCTTTTCCTTTCTTTCCTATAATATCCTGAATACTGCTTTGTATAGTTCTTTGTTCTTCGTTCCTGCAGTTTACAAGTGAGGTGAGAATAATGATAAGGAAAAGGTGACGGGAAATCTTTAAATTCCGAAGACATATAAAATATACCACCTTACGTGAAATGGCTCTTCGATAATCACAGAACCATATTTCATTAATAGTTGGCAACTAATTCATTAATTAGCATTAAAGCGCATAACCAGGTCTCAGTTTATGGAAAAATCTTTCTTGAACAATGAGCCCGAAAGATCCGCGATTAAGGGATTTTATGATTTGCTTCGCAATATCGCAGATTGCTGTGTCGTAATATCGCTATATCGCTCTATCGCAGTATTGCTATGTCGCAATATTGCAATATCACAGTATCGTAATATCGCTATGTCGCAATATCGCAGTATCGCTGAAGCGCAGCCTATGACAATTATCAGTTAATGTGTTTTCTGTGAAATGTGATTTGCAATATGCGCCATCGCATATCAGCAGTTTGAGGTTTTTCAGCGTAAATGATATTTGAGGCATGCGATGCGATATATGTTTTTTAATATGTAATCTCACATCGCGATCTGGAAATCTTAGAATTCAGCTTATAAGGAGGTATCTATTATCCTTTTTGCGATGCGATATTTCTTAAGGAGTGATTTTATCTTACCTTATCATAAAACTTAAGCTTTTTTAGATTTTTCAAGGGTATTCTCCTAAGTTTATGATGGTAAGTTTTATTAAAAAGGAAATACAAGAACTAATTGATTTTTTTAATTTTTTGGCTAAGGGCCCCCACTTATTTAGTATTAATAATAACACTAAATAAGAAGGGGGGTTGTTGCTGGCCACAACAGGCCGGTAATCAAGAGACTTTCTATCATGTTCAACTTCAGCACATCTATTCACATGATAGAATTTGTACTATGATTAGTTGGGTTTCAAGACCCCGGGCTAAGACATATGTTCAGGTTGCATGGATTGGTTCGTGATTACATATATGACTCTTTGATGGATGGTTGCGACCATACCTGAGTCTTCATGGTTGGCTGGACCATACCTTTGTCATTATTATGGTCTTATCAGCTGGGTGGCTACATCCATACCATAGACCAAGTTTTATATGTCCTACGGATGGCTGCGCCCATGCCTAGACTATATGTATTTCACTATCACATATATCAGTTGTACTTGCGCCTGTAGGATATTCAAGGTGGTTCCATTTCAGACAGTTTCGTAAATCATTTCACCCCTCCCACTCTCTCGGGCTTCACGCTTTAGGGGGCATCTATTACATAGTAATTTGTCACTGTCCTCATTTCAGTCCTTCTACTATGTCATGTGTCAAATCAACATGTTCATATCTTCCCACTAATGCAAGAAGATTAAGCAAATGCTCTATGTTGCTGCAATTGACCCTCATTCCTTAAGTTTCTACCTCATTGCGAGTAAACCCTTAATATACGCGATGTTCCCATGGCCATAATGGCCTCATCGCGACTTCGTCATTGGTGTACATCTGTTTCCCGTGACGGTCAGATTTCTAGACCCGGTGCAAGGTTATGAGTTGTGTCTTGCGACGACGAGTCTGCCGCATTGCCTCCTTGCGATGCTATCGCGAGTAATGAGTTTATGTCCCGTGATGGTCTAGATTGGGTGAATTCGTTTCAACAGTCAGCGTTCTGGATGTCTCCAGACCTGGTTGTTGGCATAGTTTGGGTCACCCTTCCTCCTCTGGCATGACAGTTCCGTCATTTGTGCTACCTACCTTGAGGATGGGATCTCTCTTCCACATTTCATGGAGACTCCTTCTCCTATTAAAGCACTCACCTTTGATATGATCAACTAGTTAGTAATTCCTTTGGTTGAGCAGTGCTACTAGTGCTTTTGAGTTTGATAGATAGCTGGTGTGGGTGTGAAAAGTATGAGATTGTTGATAGCTTGTGGAATTGTGGAGTGACCTTAACTCTGTGTTAAAGCTTATGAGTGAGAGAGAGACATTGTATGTTGGGAGATTCATCCTTGAAGAGTGAATGCCTGAGAAATATACTGGCTGGATCCCCTGAGAAGGCTTGTGACGTCAAGACTTGGCTGTAAGCTTTCTCTCAATTCATTATTAATACAATCAATGATGTTTTCCTATGTCTTATATGTAATTTACTTTATAGATCATAAATTCTTGACTTTGTGGTAAATAGATCATTGTTGTTTTCCGGTTATGTGCTTTGTTGTATTTTCTTTGCATTGTTTCAGGTTGATCACTCATTGAGGAGAAGGAAGAGGAAGCTGGAACAATGCAACAGAACTTCATCGACCGCCGGTTGAGGTAGGCCTCCAACGATGACTGTTTAAGGAAATCAATTGTTGATCTATATTTGCTGTGACTAGACCCACTCTATGGTTAGAGGGGTTGCCTCTATCCACGGAGGGAACACTTTCCTACATCACAATTCTCTCTCAACAAGAAAGGAATTAAACTCTATCCTAATCTGGTACCTTTGGAATGTTTTGAATGCAAATCTTCTCTCTAGTGTTGTTGCTATTGCAACTTCTAAAACAAAGAAAATAATATCAAAACCGAATCAGTATGATGCATCTATCTATGAATACTACTAGCTATTGCATTGTCTACTGAAAACTCTGCACTTTTGCTGACTCTGCACTGTTCCATCTACACTAATGCCAGCTCTGCTCTGCACTCCCCAGTATCTGATTGCTGCTAGTATATGCTTCTGTCACTCTGACATCTGACTACATCAATTGCCACTGATCCATCCTGCTACTATATTTTGTGGGCTCCCGTAGCAAGGTAATGATCCATGAGACAAAACATCTCAATGGACCCTACCCAAATTTATGCACTCTTGGGACTATTACTTCACATCGTCCCACCTCTCACCTGGAGGTATGGCTACATGTGCTCCCTTTGCCCACTTGACTCGAAATTTCCCCCTACTGGAGGTCTCTACTTGAGTGGATGTCTCCACTCTACCTCCTCTCTGATTCTCCAATTGTAGCTACTCCATAACTTGCTGAGGCTGCTTCTGAGGCTACTTCTGGGGCTACATCTGAGGCTGCATGTTGAGAGGTAATTCACGCTCCCTCTCAACTACCAAGTCTCTAACCTTTTCCTTTCTCCTCAAGGTTGTGCATGCATCTTGTACCTCAAGTCCATACATGTTCTTGACTTGCACACCGATCTGTTTCACTTGTCCCATGGCGATGTGTCTAAGGAAAACCTTTCCTTTGCTAAAAATCACATCATAACCATGGTCTTCTAATACCGCAATGGAAACAAGATTCTTCTTTAGTCCTGGAACATATATCACATCTATGATTCTAAGAGAGGAGACAGACTCCTTCTGAAAGGTAATTGTACCAATGTTGGTTGCTTTATACCTCCCATCATCTCCAAACTCTATGTTCTTCTTGAGGTATTTCTCCTCAAAGTCACTGAAGAAATATCTATTCCCCTTCATATGGAACACGGCACCACTGTTGAGATACCACATGCTTCCCATTACATTGTTGTTCATGCATGCAATGAGAGTGAAATCATGTTTGAATTATGAAGCTAGAGCTTCACCTGTTGTTGCTATTGCATGCTTCTTCTTTCTTGCTTTCTTCTGCAGGCAATTCGTGGTATAGTGCCTGTACTCGTGAGAGTGAAAACACTTGATGTTTGAAAAGTCCTTATTCTTGCTGCCCTCCTCGCCTTTGGAGTTCTTTCCCTTGGATTTATTTTCTTTGCTAACTAATGCAAAGTCCTCTTCCACTTCTTTGGAAGAGGTCCCATTTATGGTGTTCCACCGAAACTCTTCTTGTACCAATTCAGACCATAACTGCTCCCACTCTGGTAGCTTATCCCTCCCACTAACTAAGTCCTGGTAACTATGCCATCTCTTGGGAAGTCCTAGAAGTGCTAAGCTCACCAGATCTTCTTCTGCAATAGTAATCCCAACACTTCCAAGCTCATCACGACATTGGGTGAACTTGGTTAAGTACTTCGAAATAGAGTCGCCTTTATCCATCTTGATCTTTCTGAGTTTGTTCTTTAATGCCAACTTCCTGTGCTCATTATTATTTTTAAATAGGTACATCAATGCCTTCCACATTGCTAATGGAGTTTCCTTACCGTGGAGATTTGAGACAATGTGATCTCAAACTCCTTATAGGACAATCCTTCTCGCTTTTGCCACACACTTTCTCCATTCATCCAGATCGTCAGCATCAGATGCTGAAGGCTTCAAAATATCATGATCTATGAATTCCTTGAGCCCGTTATCTTCTAACACTACCTCCATCTTGTCCTTCCAAGCTATCTAATTCGAGCTACCCTCGAGGGCATACTCAAGTCTCAAACTGTAGAATGACATATTGCCGACTCTAAAGTATGAACTTGCAAATTCGACTTCACCTGCACAACAAACTCGAATTCTCCTGTTTTATATTGTCTTTAGCTCTAATACCATGTAGGTTTTTACTGTAGATTCAACAAGTTATGTGATGTAGGTTTTAACCCCGTACAAAAATTACCTGCATATGAATTCTAAAACACATAAAATAAACAATGTGAGAGACTAACACATAAAACACATATACACAGAGATTTTCCCATGGATCCCAAAACCGGGACTACCAGCTTGATTTTTCATTATGTTCCTTTCAATGTTACAATACATATTTATACATGCAAATTATCCAATTACCATGGACCGAAACCATCGTGTCCAAAAACCATGGATCGAAAACCATCATGTCCAAAACCATGACCGAAACCAGGTAGGTCCAACCCCCAACGATAATATAGGGTCCAATTTTTTTTTTCTTGGGCAGCGACCCATAGAGGGGGGCTACCCGCCCCCCTCAAACCCCCTTGTGACCCCCCCCTACACAATCGATGCAACGAAAGGGGCCCCCTCTAACCCCCTGATTCACTACGTAAGTTAGTCGTGGAAAGAATATAACACAACCCAACATTCTCCCACTTATTGTTTTCTTTCCACAGGGGGCCACAGGAGAGCTTAGTCATTTTTCCACCCCCTGAAACGCCCATTGTTTCTCTACACCAGGAGAGCTTCTCAGAGCTCACAGATTTTTCAATGCATCTGCAGTATTCTTCAAAGTGTCCAACTTTACTAGCAACACCTTTTTGTCTTCTATCATATCCCTTGCAAAGTGATACTGAACATCAATGTGCTTTGTCTTTGAATGATAAGCAAGGTTCTTTGCTAAGAAAATTGCACTTTGGCTGTCATAGTCTTTCCTTATAGCTCCCTGTACTAACCCCATACTTGAATAGAATCTCTGCAACCAAACTACTTCCTTGCTTGCATGAGTGGCTGCCATGTATTCTGCCTCTGTAGTTGATAGTGCCACTACAAATTGTTTCTTACTCATCCAACTGACTGCACCTCCAAATAGGTTAAACACATACCCACTTGTAGATCTTCTCTGATCCAAATCTCTAGCCCAGTCTGCATCAACAAAGCCATGGATATCCAAAACTCTGTCCAATCCCGATCTTCCTTGGTAGCACAAACCATAATCACTAGTGCCACACAAATACCTGAAAACCCACTTCACTGTTGTCCAATGCTTCTTCCCTGGTTTTAACATAAAGCTGCTCAATACTCCCACTACATGTGCAATGTCTGGTTTAGTACAGACCATTGCATACATCAGCCTATCAACTGCACTTGCATATGGAACACGGGACATATCCTCTTCTTCTTCTTGTGTCTTGGGACACTGTTCAACAGATAAATTTACACCTATAGGAATAGGAACCTTCACTGGTTTACTATCCTGCATATTAAACCTTTGCAGTATTATCTCGACATACTTCCTCTGGTTTAACTAGAGCTTCCTCTTTTCCCGATCTCATTTAATTTCCATGCCCAAAATATAGTTTGCAGCACCAAGATCTTTCATGTCAAATTTGGAGGACAATTAGGTATTCAAATCCTGGATAATTTCTTTGTCATTTCCAACCAGCAACATATCATCCACATACAAGACCAGATAATTAACAGGGTCACCAATTAATTTGAAATACACACAGTGATCTGCTTTGCTTCTGGTGAAGCCAAGAACCCATATAAATGTATCAAATTTCTGATACCACATCCTTAGTGCCTGTTTTAACCCATACAAAGACTTATTTAACTTGCATACCAGTTCTTTCTTACCCTTCACCGCAAATCCTTTAGGTTACTTCATGTAGATCTCCTCTTCTAGATTCCCATGAAGAAATGTTGTCTTCACATCCATCTATTCTACCTCAAAATGAAAAGCAACAACAACAGATAAAAGTAATCTAATAGAAGTTACCTTGGCAACAAGAGAAAAAATATCACAAAAATCAATTCCCGAGACCTGGGAATAACCTTTTGCTACCAACCGAGCTTTGTATTTCTCCAGCTTTCCTTTTGCATTTGTCTTCTTCTTGAACACCCATTTACTGCCAATGGATTTCCTTCAAGCCGACAACTCCACCAGATCCCAAGCCTAATTTTTGTGCAAAGATGCCATTTCATCAACCATGGCCTCTTTCCAGAG